>CAMKVN010000118.1:0-40806 GCA_946474995.1 Funneliformis geosporum
ATAGGTTAAAACTAATTGCAACGTAAGTTGCAACATTAAAAGTTGCAACATATTAATTACAGTTCCTATCTTTAGTAATAACTGCTATCATGACTTCAGTTTACTAAGAAAACTTAGTAATTACCGCTATCACAGCTTCAGTTTATTAAGAAAACTTAGTAATAACCGTTATCGCAGCTTTAGTTTTACTAAGAAAACTTAATAATAACTGCCATCTCAGCTTTGTAATAATTTTATTAGTAAAAAAACGTTTCTGAAGCTGTGGACATGTTTTTTTATTAGGTTTCTTAGTAAAAAACGTCTCTGAAGCCACGGAGGCATTTTTTACTATATTTTTTTAGTAAAAAAGCATTTTCAAAGCCGCAGAGACGTTTTTTGCTATGATTTTCTTAGTAAAAAGACATTTCCAAAGCTGTAGAGGCATTTTTTGCTATGATTTTCTTAGTAAAAAGGTATTTTCAAAGCCGTGAAGGTGCTTTTTACTATGGTTTTTTTAGTAAGAGCCACTCTTGAAGCTTTGGAGATGACTTTACTATTGATTCAAATCAAATCAAATATTTAAATACTTGATTTGAATTTGATTGAATTGAATCAAATATTAATTTGGATTTGATCAAATAAATCATTCTTTTATTTAAATTTGATCGAATTAAATCAAATATTCAAATATCAAATCGAATTGCGGAATCCTACTTGTAATAACTGTATAATTAAAACAATAATAATTTTTCTTTATTTTTTATTCATAGTTAATTGATCACAAATTATATGAAAAAGTTGAATTGAACTTTATGATACCTGGATACATAAAATTCATTTGTAATAGTTATTTTTAGTCTAATTAAGATTATATATCAAAAATCAAAGTAAATACTATAGATAATGTAGTTTCATTATCAATTGTTCTACTACAGTTCACCTTAATACTTTCAAACGCTATTTAAATATAGAAGATTTTTAATATTATAATTTTAAAAATTACTTTCAAATGTTTAAAAAATTACTTAATATTCAAAAATATTATTACTTTTATTTTACTTCATAATACTTCAACATTGTTTTTTTATAAAAATAAGAAAAATAAGCTTGAAGATAATTATAAAAAACTATAATTTGTAACTTTTCTTTTGATTTCAATATTTTACCTTCTATAAATAGTATAAAGGTATTTTTTTTGAAAAGACAAAAGGAATTATATAAAGAAATTGCTTTAAGTTGATTTACCCTTTCAAAATATTACTTGTCCTAAATCAAATAAGTAAAAAATAAATTAAACTAAAAGTATTACAAATAGGTTTAAAATTTTACATTATTAAATAATATCAACTTATATTTTACTCATATATTATTGCTGATGTTTCTATTATATTATCATTTTTTTTATATTTTTAATCATTGAAATCTAAAAAAATAAAGTTTTTAAAATAAACTAATTTGTTTATTTTTTCACAAAATATTATATTAACTTCTTTTAAAATATTTATTATATAAAGTTTATAGTTTATATTAAAAAAATATGTCAACAGATCGCAAAAGATTCAATTATATATATGCAAAATTTTATTGTAGATTATTAAGACTGTTTTTTTTTGAAGTGATCATCAAAATTAATCATATAACTTTAACCTTAATTTACTCAAAATCACAATATCAGTCAACCTTAGCTTTTGCTTTGTAGGTTCCTAAATACTGTTTATGACTTTCAGAACAAATTTTATTATTAAATATAATAAACCTTAATTATAAATACTATCTCTAACTTTTAAATAGTTTTTTTTAATTCAAATCTGACAAATCAGATTTGAATCCAAATCAAATTTACAGATCAGATCTGAATCAAAATCTAAATTTGATAAATTGAATTCAAATTCAAATTCAAATCTGTTGATTAAATTAAATTTGAATTTGAATCTGATCTAATTTGATAGATCAAATGATTCAAATCTAATTTGATCTGATTTGATCTAATCTGTTAGATCTAGATCAGATTTAGATCAAATCATATTTTTTGTGAAATACTAGTTAAAAGTAGTTTACATATCTTTTTAAAAAATATCTGGTAGTAATGATATCTTTTTAAAATATTTTTAGAAAATTTGAGTTTCAAGATATTATTATCTTATGATACTAATAACTGAAAATTAATATTAACACAAGATTAACAAAGGATTTAACTTTAAGTTTTATATAAAGAGAGTTTAGAAAGAACTCTAAAGATTTATACAATTAAAAGTATAATTGGTAAAATAAGTATAGATATAGATTAAATAATTTAGATTTTATTAAGAAAAGAATTGTTACAGGTGTATTTGTTAACATACAAATGTATTTAGTAGTTATCTTATTATTGATAAAACTAAAGTAAATTCTCTCTAAAGATATATTATTATTAACAAAGTTCTAAAGCTACCTTATTTATAAGAAATTTGATAATATAAAAATAATAAATATAAAAATAAATAAGAAAATAAATTTTAGTATATCTGCCATTACTTACATATTTGATATATATAATATATTTAATATATCTAGCAGATTTAGCATATTTTACATATCTGCTAAAATCAGCAGATTTGACAGATTATTATGACAAAGTAAAAATTATAATGATTTATTATATCAGGTGACCTTTAATTACTTATTATATTATTTGAAATTAAACTATTTGTTTATAATAAATATTTTTATTTAAACATTTAATAGGTTTTTCTAAATTCAATTAAGTTTAATTAAGTTTTATATTTTTAAAAAAAGTCATTTTAAAGGTTTTTAAAGTTTCTAAATTTTTAAGCAATATGTAAAAATAGGTTTTAAATAGCATTATTATTTAACAGTAATATTTTAATATAATTATAATAAAGAATCATTAGTGATTTAAATTAAATTATATCAATCATATTATAATCTTATAGTAGTCTTATAATTTACCAATAATGTTTTAATTTTTGGTAATATTATAGTTTACTAATAATCTCATAACCTAATTATATAATTTAATAGTAATTTCATAATCTATTAATAATTATTTTTCTTTTAATTTTCAGTCTTTTTATTGTTAAAAAACTATCTATATATTGGCTTTTTTTTGTGATTTTTTAATATCAAAAAGCTATTTACAGTGAGATCTTTCTAAATGCACCCCCCTTGGGACCATAGTGAAAATTTGAAAAAATGTGTATTTAAGGAAGGTGTGCATTTAAAGAGAGAAATTTTGTATGATCTTTATATACTTGGGGCTGTGTGGAATGTGCATTTATAGAAAAAAAATATATGCGTACATTTAGGGAGGATGCATTTCACTGTATATGATAATTTATTCATATATCTTTTATTATCAATATATTATTCATATATTTATCTATCTTTACCTTTTTTATATTAAAGTTAGGCTAATATTAACATTTTTCTGATTGCTTTTAATCATTAAATTTTATTACTTGTATTTCTTTTATTTATTATCAAAAATATCTAGATATAGAAATTGAAGTATAAAATCAAGAAGAATAAGTTGAAGTAGACATTGTAGTTGATATAACTTGTTATATAAATATATAATATTTTTTGAGTTCAAAAACTTCAATATAGCTTGTATTTTCTTGACTATTTGTGTCACTTATCATCAAGAGAATTTACAAATTAATATTTAATTATTGAGAATTTATTTTTTATATTTCGAGAAATGATTTATCTTATAATTACTTTAATTTCTTCTTGTGTTATTATTATCTAAGTATTCTTCTATTATTAAATTATATTTTTTCTAATAAAACTTTTTTACAATACTAATTTTCTTTTTATAATATTATTTCTTAAGTTACTATGATTCTTCTTATAAACTTTCTTATATTATTAATTTTCTTCTTGTAATATTTTTTCTTAATTACTATAATTCTTTTTATAAATATTTCTTACATTATGATTTTCTTCTTATAATATTTTTTCTTATATTATTGTTATTATTATAAATATAATTCTTTATTTTATTTTAATATTATTTCTTTTATAAATAAACAGAATAACTTTATTTACTTCTATAATTTTATTATTTAACAACTTATTACATCAAACAAAAGTCTTTTATTTATTTATATTTCAAAGTTATTTATTAAATTATTTTTTCTTTTTTATTTTAATTTTAAAAGGGATGAATTAAATCTTGTTTACTTGATAAAAATCCTATTCTATTTATATAAAATTGATTTATGATAAACATGTGATAAATAGTAATTATCTATGATAATTAATCTAATTATTACTAAATAATATTTAAGGTTCTATTTTACTTATTATAATTTCTATTAATTTTATTATTTTCATTATTTTTTAAATATTTTATTTATCCTTCCTTTTTATAAGAATTATATTCTATTTCCTTTCTTCTTCTTATAATTTCTTTTATAATATTTATCATTATGACATTATATATTATTTTTATATTATATAAGATTTCATAATATTCAGTTTATTATTTCTAATTATTGTATCTTTATATAACCTTTCTACATACTATATTACTTCTTTAACTTTTATTTTATTTTATTTTCTTTGTCTTTCTTTAAGACATTCTATTCAGTTTATTAATAATCCAATTTCTTGACCTTTTGTTCAATTCTTTAATTATCTATTTTCTTTTATTAACTTATTTATTTAAATTATTTCTTCTGTAATTTATCTGTCTTATGTAATTTTTCTTTTCAATCCATAATTTATCTATATATGATGCATCTCACCTATAAATCACATTAGTCTAAAATTTCAAATGTTGATTTACGTGATTTATTCATTTTTCATGTAATACCATGCCTTTAATCTCACCATAAAAGTCCAATACAACTGTATGTGACTTGCACGTGACTTACATGTAATTTTAATATTTTATTTTTTAAAAAATTATTTTAATTCTGCTATTATATGATCAGAAATTCAACGATGAGACTTATATTTTTTAGCTGCATATTCTGCTAATTTGCTAGTAATTCTATTATTATATAAGTTTATATAATGCTATGTCTTTCAGGCAAACCTTCTTATTGTAATTATATTAATAGAATCTAAACCTTCAGGAACAACACGTTGCAAACCTGCCAAGAATAATCACAATTTTCTCAAGTATATTTTTTGCTACACTTCAATATCGTTCAATGAAATTTAATTCGCAATAAAACTTTGGATAAAAAATAATCTTATGATCAGCTTCTAATATTATTTCCTCTAATGCATATTTTTGTGTTAGGAAATCAGATTATAAGAAAATAATTCGACATGCACAGTAATCTGTTCAAGTTATATAATATATTTTTTTTTACATAATTTACAATTAGCGTTTAGACTATTTCTTCACAATCTATATTCAATTAATATTTGTTTCATTCCTTTAGACTCTCGCCATTATCATTTACCATTAATTGATATTGATTATTCAGTCTAAAAGTCATATCTTTCATTTTTGGTTATTTTACCTGGGCTTTAAGTTTATTTTACTAGCCACAAGAGTATCAGGTTTAAATACTGCATATTTTGAACTATTATAAAATGCAAACAGTCCAATATAATTAGGAAAAAGTGTTTTAAAAATTGGGATAGCTTTGGTTTGCACTTAGTTTATTAAATGTTCATTTGTCTAATACCTATCTTGGTTTTTATCTGCTTGAAGAGAAATATGTGCTTCTTGAGATATAGAAGGATTTTCTTAAATTTGTTGAGCATTTAGTTTAAGTTGACCACATTCTTCTAATAAAAACTCACTGATCATAATTGAACATCTGTTTCCTTTTTTACGTAATAGCAGTTCTTTTGACTTTGCCTATATATCTCATTTTCTATTGTTAGAATAAAATATACACTCATCGTGTGTCACAAGAATTATCTTCTTATTATTAGATCCTAAAATTGATGGAATCTGTTCCATATTTTCACTTTTGTACATTGCCATATATTTTTCGTAATTGAAAAGTTCTTTTAAAATGATTTTTGATATTTAACAATATTAGAACTCTCATGATTATTATAATATATTTCTTAATTTAATTAATTTACTTTTCTTTATTAATTTTATATTTATAATTCGTAATTACTAACCATTTTTACCTTATTTTTGTGATTGAAAAGAAAAGCCAAATACATTTAACCAACATGCTGATATTGCTATACTTATAGTTTTTTTCATTATCCCTATATGGATGAGCAATTTTTGCTCAATAAATCCTTTAAACTTTAATGGAGTTGTTGTTCCACCCTAAGATCAAATCCATGAATAACACTCTTCTGCTATGTTTTCATCATCTATTAGCTGAATGGTTTTTGATGATTTTCTTGACGACTTATTGGAAGGCGATTGTATTGAAGCTAATAGTTTGTCCAGTATTGAATAGACCTTGCTTTAAATGGTATATGTTCAATATAAACTAATTCTGTAGCTTCTTTACTAGCTTTTACCTTTTCTCTTCCATTTTCATCCAATCTTTTTAAATACTCAAAAATTGCACACTTCTTGTTGTATTCAGTTACTGTTAATTCTTTTGCCATTTTTGAAGTTCATTTTTCAAATTTTTGATTTTTTCATTTAAAAAAAGTTTATTCCATTTCTCATTTTTCTTATCATCCAAAACCTTTGTGAAATTATCTGAAGTTGATTTATTCAGATAAGTTGTTATCTTTACAGTCCTTTTTGCATCTTTTGTGAATGAGCCGCTTAGCTCATATTTATCAAAGTATGTTAACTTCTTTATTTTTCCAGTAAAATAAGGTCTGCAATTATACATGAAGTCAAAATGAAAACCCAAAGTTGAAATGTTTTAATTTTAAAAATCAAAGTCGAAATGAAAAGTCGAAATAGTCAAAATTACATCATATCACATGATTTTTTATATATAGAAAAATAAAAAAAAGATGTATGATCTCAGTCAATATTGCTCTGATTCATATGAAATAACTACTATTCGATTCCCTGCGACTAGATGAATTCACGAGCTAAACATCATTGATTTTAGATCAGCCTATCACAAGATATTTGCGATCGTATTTTAAAATCCAAACTCCTTTATTAAAGTAGAATTTATTGATTTATAATTTAGTTGATAATACAATTACGTTTATTTTGAATGAATGTTACCTCATTGAATTCGTCTAGTTGTGAGAAATCGAATGGTAGTTGTTTCATATAAATTGGAATGATATTGATTGTGATTGTAAATTTTTTTATTTTTATTTTTTTTATATATAAAAAATCATGTGATATAACGTTATTTCGACCATTTTGACTTTTCACCTCCAATAGTCGAAATGATTTTGACTATTTTGACTATTTCAACTTTTCATCTCCAATAGTCAAAATAATTTCGACCATTTCGACCATTTCAGATATCTAAAATAATCTATTTCGACTTCATGTATAATTCAGATATTAAAATACTGATACCTTGTCGATAATGAGTTTTTAAAAATTGGATAGGTATAACTTTTCTAATATTTTTTAGTAATATTTTTAGAATGATAAAAAAAATAATATTTATTGTTTTAAAATGATATATAAAGATAAAAAAATAATATTTATTATTTTAAAATAATATATAATGATAAAAAAATAATAAAAAATAATAAAAAATAATATTTATCGTTAAAAAATATTTGATATTATTTGTTTAGATAATAAAAAAAAATAAAAGATACTCACTGTTCAGAAAGCTGTTTTTTTTTTGTTAAATCATAGCTATAAATTTTTAGTTATGCTTATTTCTTTTCCACTTTATAATTAGGCTAAGATTATGTCTAATATGCATATATGGTTCAGTGCAAAAAGATTGTACACTGCCAAAAAAAGAAAGATTTACGCTAAAATAAATATTGTATCACTAAAATAAAGTAGGCTAAAAATTAAATATTTGTTAGAACATAACCAAACACATTTTTTCCCACAAGCTTTTTTATCATGCCATGAATCTCCCTTTTTTAAAATGAAATGGCACACCACTGACGGATAACGAAAAATTGATGATAATTAATGTTCACAATTACTTTAAGGGGGATAAATCTATAAAAGAAAGCCTTCAGAAGCTACCATTATGCAAGCGGGTTGCTGAGATATTAGGTGTATCTGAAGGTACAATTAGAAGTATTGTGTCAGATTGGAACAGCTGTGGTAATAATACATTTACACCACACAAAATTCTTGGACGACTTATATTAAAACCTGATGAAAATGTAGCTGAGTATTTATGTATGAAGGTTCTAAGTGCTAATAAAGCAGGTGAATACTTTCCACACCTATTTTAAGACAATTTCTTTAAGAATAAGGATATACCATTTCTAAATAGAAGCTCCTTCGGATATTACATCATTTGGAATATTATTTTGGCCAAGGAGAGCGAAGAAACATCCTTCACGAATCACTAAATAATGTTACATTCCGTTGCCATTATCTTCGTTATAGGTTTGCTAATTTGGAAGGTAAAAATAATGTTCTATGCCGCCCAAAGGTTTTTCTTGATGAGTTATATTGCCATTTGCATCACACTTCGTGAAACACATGGTTTCCCCATCAAGATGTTGTTTTATCACCTGAGCATAGACCGTTAGTAGTAATTTTTGATGCAATTATAGTATTTCGAAATAGGTCCTCTAATAAACTGTATGATGAACTTTTTCAAACTCTGTTCATATTTGGGATCCAAAAATTAAACCTCCAGGAAATAGAGGTCGGAAAAGAAATAATGCTGAAGAATGAGATAATATTCCTGATGTCATTAAGGATGCCAATATTATTTCAAACCAGGTAGATTATCACGGAAACTTTAATGCAGAAATATTTGAGAATCTTTTTACAACTCTGTATAAAAATTTTCATGAAAATTATAGGTCAGTAATCATCCATATGAATAGAGCTAGTTATCATAAACGGCGAGTAGAAAATATTCTGATTTCAAGTGCAAAAAAACAAGAAATAGTTGACTGGTTAAATGCACATGATATTTCTTTTTCTGGTAAATTAAGAAAGCCGGAACTTTTGAAACTAGTGCAAATGAATAAGGAAAAAGTTCCTTTTTCTTATGTTAAAATAGCAGAACAGTACGAACATGAAATTAATTTTACCCCTCCATATCATTATGAATTTCAACCTATCAAAGGTGTTTGATTAGTAGTAAAGTTGAAGTTGCACGTTCAGGTCTACATCCAAACCTTTATCTATTCGAAACAAACTATTAGATGCATTTAAACACAAAATTACCTCACAAGTTATTATCAGGTTTTGGAGAAGAGCGTTAAATAATGCTAAAGAATATTTTGCATCTGATGAAAATGCACAATTAATTGACGATGAATTTGATGATTATAGTAGTTCTGATGATGATCATGTGATTTGATTCAATTTCCACGTTTTTATACTTTCTGATACATATTAATATTGTTTAAATAAAAAAAAAAAGTTTATTTAATAAAATTTTTTTATTGGGGTTTTTTTTCTGTATACAAATATTTTTGCACTGGACCATACTGAAAAATATCAATAAAAGAAGTCATCAGCTTAGTAGTGTATATGAGTAAGAGTTTAAAGAAAAATTATATTCTGCATTTAAATCTAAAAGTAAAATTAACAATTTTAGTGAAAAGATATTAGCTAAGTGTTCAAAATGAAAGAAGGATTTTTACTATACTCATTCTAGTATTAGAAATAAGTTTAGCTAGCTAAATAGTACAAACACTAAGCTTATATTTCAAATTATTTATGAATGGATATTTTGTATTGAGCTTGAAATCAAACATTTTACTAAAATAAAATTACTCAAATTTTCTATTAAAATATTGAAGAAAGGGTGATTTTGGCATAAAAAACTTCATCCTTTGATAAGATCAAGATTCTATTTCTTAAAACTAAGGTAGTTGAATTGGAAAATAAGTTGAAAGATTTAAAACTGAATTAAGTATTCTATGATTTGAATGTAGTGGGATGGCTATAAGAGGAGCTAATCCAAATAAACTCATCTGATTCTAAAGAAAACAATTCTCTCAAGCTTGAATTAAAACGAATAAAGGAGGATTTAAATTTTAAAAATCATGAAATAGAATATATGAAAAAGGAATAGAGTCATTACATAGTATATTTAAATGAAAAATAGATATTTGATCTTTAGAGCAATTAAAATTAATGGAAGAAAATAGGTCTTTCAAGGATCAATTAGTGTCAAAGAAAAATAATAAATTAGATTTTTTATCTTTGCCTATGAACGATTCATTACAACCTTTTGCTCTTAATCCTCTCTTATCCTAAAACATTTTTATAGAAGCAGTTTCGACTATTTCTTTTGTTGTAAACTTTTTAATGTCACTAATGTTAATATTTATTTATCTTATTAGAATAATGTCATATATTAGCTAATATTTTAGGGGGTAGTCATGAGAGATTTTAGGTTACATATAACTTATAAATCACATAATAAGGATAGCTTAATATATTTAATATAAAGTCTTTCACAACCCCTGTAGCAATCGTAATTATAGGATATGATTGAACATGATCATCTTATTTAATAAAAATTTTATTTCGAATTTATAAAATAAGTTGTTTGAATATTTTAAATGTTTTATTTAAAATAAAAAATTCAATTTAAAAATTATAAATTGAAATATTTTATAATATTTTTTTTTAGTTTCTTTAATTTACTCAACTTCAAAACTTAAGAATCTAAAAAGACAAATGATCAGCAGTATGTGATATTTTACCTTGAGAGTAGAGACAATGATATACATTTTTGATGTTTTAAACATTTTAAGACTGTTTCACACTATATCCCAAAATGTCTCACATTAAGTCCTAATGTTTTAGACCATATTCCAAAAATGTCTCATGACTAAGGTTGCTTGTCTAAACTTATTTTGGATTTGGCAAAAGGGTAAAACCTTTAGTTTACTAAATTTTTACTAAGTGTTTGATATAGTTTCACCATTTTTATAAGTTTTGATATAGTTTTACCTTTTTCCAAATTTCGCAGATTTTTTAATAAGGTTTTAATATAATTTAACCAAGTTTTACTTTTACCATTTAGACGTTTGTCTAAACTCTTAATTGCGTCCAGCAACCTTACTCATGATAACACTGAGTAGAGGTATACGCTTATATTAAAATTATATTAGTTAATATATGTCAGTGTCTTTACTTTTCACAATTATATGGATTGTAATCAGAAAAAAAATATGGAATTCATTTTTTTGATCAAGACCTTCAAAAGATAGCCTATCTCAATTGTCTAACTGATAGGTTTTCTTTTTTTGAACTATAGTGAGAAAATAGGAATAACCTATAAATTTTAGATGAGTGATCGATTAGTATAAGACCTAATCCTACTACCTAAATAATATATTTAGAATCAATTTCTTCAGAATGATAGGTATCAAAATATGCTATATCTTCTTTATTGTTAAATACAAATAAATACTTAAAATATGTGTAATTAATATAGCCTAATTTCAGCTCAAAATCAAGATCTGCTACATTTGAAAAGAACTTTATTATTTCATTTATTTCTTCAAGATTAGGTTTGAAATTTTTTTACGCAAGTAGCATGGTAGTATATATAAGAAACAAGTATAAAATTATATAAAAATTTGTAATCTCAAAATAAAAAAAATATATGATTGATTCTAATATTAATGTAGTAGTACTAAAAGTATTAGTTATACTAGAAAAGGTTTTAGGAATATAGGAATAAAAAATAGAGTAAACTTTTGATAGTATTTAAAAGTAATCAATATAGTAATAATCTAAAGTAATCAGATATAGGTATACTATAAAGTAGCAACTATATGAAAAAGAGTTTTAGAAAAGCAGCAGCGTAAAATAAGGTATAAATTTGATAGTATCCTAAGGTAGAATTATATAGAAAATAAATAAGAATTATGCTTTGGAATACTACTTATGATAGGCAAGAAAGAGATTGAAAAGATGAAAATACTCAGAAGAATACAAGAAAAAAAGAGTATGAAAACTATGAAGCCTAAATTAATTCAGCATTTTATGCTTTATTCTCAACAATTAAAAGGATCATAAAATATAGAATTGTAATACATTTTTAAAAAATACTAGGATTGTAAAATTAACATTTTATATTTCAACCTAACAATTGAATGGGTCAAATATGATAGGATTGCAAATATATGATACATCTTTGTGAAATAAATATAGATTACAAGTTTGGCACTTTGTGTTTAAATCTGACCTTTTTTATACTATTTTAGTATTTGAAAAGTAAGCAAATAGGTGCGCATTCTCAACAAAAAGTCTGGTAATTAAACTAGCGTAAAGGTTTAACATTCTTAATATAGAAGCTAACTTTCAATCAGGTACAGATAAGTGTAAAGGATAAGCATCTTAATATAGAATTTAGCATCTAAATAGATACAGAAGGCTAGTATTTTTTATATAAAACCAGGTATTCAAATAGCTACAGAAGGTTAACAATTCAAATATAGAATTTGGCATATAAATGATTTAGAAACAAGAAACAAAGTGTGGTATTTAGAATAAAAAGCAGGTGATATTTAAATTATAGTATGATAATATAAACATAAATAAAAGAAAATCACAAATAGCAGGAAGGATATAATATTAAAAGAAAGCAGGTAGGTTAAAGAGTGATAATTAGGTTGTGTATTCAGATTAAAGTGTAGTAATTAGGTCATAGCTATTAGACAAAAGCATGATATTCAGATTATAGTGTGATATTCAGATTATAATGTAATATTTAGATCATAACATAGTATTTAGATTATAGTGTAATATTATAACCTAGTCTAAGTGAGCTATTATGCTTTAACATAATTATATTAAAGCATAGTATCTCATAATATTTATTTTTTAATTTATAATGAATATACTTTATTTTTAAAATTTTCTTATTAAAATATATATATATATTTTTTATAATTATAATTATAAATGTTATTTTAAATTACTAAAAATTAGTTTTAATTAGCAAAACTAGTTTTGGTAAATTTAGTTATAAATTAAACTAGAGTTGATATTTAATTAATTGATTTTAGTAAATCTAAACTATAGAATTTAGTTTTGGATAATAATACTATTTATTATAGATAATACTTTTTATATAAGGTTAGCATATTTTATTTAACTTTTTTTACTAATATAAAACAAAATTAATTTAGCATATATTTTTAATTTGATGATTAATTTTAAATAGATTAAAATTAGTTTTTAAATTAATTATAAATTTAAAATATTTATTTATAATTTATAAAGAAAAATCTGTTGAAAGAATATTTATAATTAATTCAAAAATTCTTTAAATTGGTTTATTAATTATTTAAATTTAATTTAGATAAATATTATAAATTTAAATAAAGTTAGCAAAATTTTTTATAATCAAAAAAATCTTAATTCAAACTGAAAATCAAATTTAATTATTTTAACTGGTTAAAGAAAATCTTTAACCAATTAATAAGATAATTATTTAATTTATTAATTAACTGGTTAAAAAATTAATTAGTTCTAACCTTTTACCCTACTTAAGTACTATTAACTGTAAAAATAAGATAGAATTTATAGTTTTTTTTTTAGTATTATATTAAAACTTTATATTCTTATAATTACATTTATTAATGCAAAATATAATATCATTCATAATTCAAAAGCTATTAAATAACTTTTGTTAAAAATAAAATTATATTTTATATATTGTAATTTTTAAATGTTTTATTACATATAATTGTAATAAATAAGAAAATTTTAATTGAATTAATAACTTTACTAATTATTTAAAAAATTTAATTAGGTTGATTAATGATTTAGAATTCTTTACAGCTAATTTCATAATTTATGGACCATTAATAATTTTTCAGTCGCATTCAGTCGCAATATTTTATAGTAATTTTATTATAAAATATTTTCAGTCGCATTCAGTCGCAATTTATTAGTGGTCCACGAATTATGAAATTAGCTGTAAAATCCAAAATAAAGCAATAGTCCCATTTGTTTATTCAAGAATATTTTGTTTTTCAAGCTTTTATTTTTTGGGTTACTAATAAAAAAGATGAAAAACATCTCTCTCACTATTCAGATTTATCATTATTTAAAGCAATATAATGCTTTGATATAAGATTTATTCAATATAATATAGCAAATCTTAATATGACAGATTATGAATTTCATTTTCCTATTGATACTTTAGGAATTTGTAAATTTAAATGTACAGTATATTGGCGGAGTAAAAGATATTTTTACCAGAACTTAATGCATTAGCATTAATATATATATGGTTACCAGTATCTGGTTTTGGTTGAATGTAGCTTTTCTAGTTATAAAACAATTTTATCAGATAGAAGGGTGGCACTTAAAAAAAATGCTTATTTTCTTTTACATTATTATAACTGGTAATATTGATTACAATTTATTATTAATGAAAAAATTAAATCCTTAATTAGTTAATATTGTTAATGAAGTTAATAAAGTTAAATTTTTTTGGATGGTTAATTGTTATATTTATATTTTACATTTATTTTGCTATAATAAATTTGGTAGTTTTGCTAAAAATTTATAAATTTTGACTAGAATTATAGTCGCGATAAAATCGTAAAATCACGTGCAATTTTTGATATTCCCATTTTCTTTCAAACTCATTATAATTCATATCCTCACAAGGATCAGAAAGCGTCTAATAAAATGGACCAATTTAGCATGAAGAGTAGTAACAGAATTTATGTAGCGTTACGACCTTACCTTTCTTCATTAATTTTGTGGGATATAAATATGAAAAATAGGTTGACGAAAAAAAATAAATGCAAGAATAATTAATTTCTTATTTATGGATAGTACGATATTTAATTCTAGTTTATACTTTTGGTCTTCCAAGAAATATTAATTGTAATCATTTTCACTTTGAGATTTTCGAATCTCAGATGTAAAATAATCGTGACATCTTTTGTTCCACTAATTAATATTATACCATTAAATCAATCATTCTAATTGCATGGAACCGTTTACACATACCTTTATTTAAAATCTGATACATTGATTTGATTGAATACGTACAGTAGGAAAAGAAAGTATTCGCGATTTTATAATTAATATAAATATCACAAATTGCGAATACTTTCTTTTCCTACTGTACAAACATTCAGGCATACATATATAAGAACGTTCCAAATTCGTCAATTTGTCACCATGAACGTCATATACGTCATATATTTGCATCCAATTGGTTATTACTAATAAATAACTGAACGAGCGTTGCGCAACTAGAGATTTTTTAATCGTCTATTTTATTATCGTCAGAGTGAGCATTATTAACATTTGTACTACACCAATTATAATCCTGCAATTGAGATTCGTTTATCATTATCATTATTATTAAAAAAAATGACGATGATGATGATGGCTGTAACTATTTGTTTTAAATTGAGATATTTTTTTAAAAATATTTACGAACACAAGGATAATTATACATCAACCTTAAAATATACAAAAGTGACAACTTTATGGATTTTTCTTTTTCTCAGTTTCGTCTTATAAATCATTATTATGATGATAATAACAAAAAATATTTCTATAATATTGCAATGTTTTAAGAATCTTATTTAATGATTTAATAGAGGCATTATTTGTTGCACACTATTTACGATATTAGTAATAATACATATAGTATATATAGTATATAATAATATTATCAGGATAAACCATTTCATAAAAAACTTTTCATTCTAATAAATAATTACCATTTACAGTATATCCGTGTGTTATCATAATATACACCATACCATTCCATTTGTGTGAAAAGTTTTTTATTTATAATGAAAAAAGAGAAGAAAAGAATAGAAAAGATCTCATTCTTTTTAAATTTTGTACTTTTGATCATTTTTCAAACTCGGTTAATATTCGAAGATCGTGTTTTTTCAAGACCAGCTAAAGAATTTGAATCAAAAGAAAATAATTAAATAGTGTAACTTTTTTAATTGACAACATGGTAATAATGACGGATTTGTTGATGTTTTTCGAAATTGTTTAAGATCGTCATGATAAGCTTATAAGTTTAACCTGAAATACTTTTCGCGCCAATAAAAACCGAGAATAATTTCCTATTTTGACAATCTTTGTTTTAAAAACTAATAAATAAAAAAAATTTTTTTTTTTGAATTTTTATAATACGGTTTTAATATTTTAAAAAAAAACTATATTTTAAATAATTTGAATTTATCCGAAAAATTGATAAATTATGATACATAATAAAAAGGGTGACTATTGTAAAATAAAAAAATTTTCATATATGTTTTAAAGTAAATTTATGAACGACGAGTATATTTTTGATAACCGCTTCACTGTACAACAAGGATATTCAGTCGATCTTATAAATAATTTCTGTTTTTCTTCATTTCTTTTCAATGAGTTGGTTGCTTTTCACATTTTACCCTTTTAATTGTTCATAATAATATAATATCTCACTTCTCACCCCTATCTTTTCTAATGGTTAAACTTGAAAATCGATATACGCGAATGTGTCGTTTTGATCAAAATATAAATGAAATATACTGCGAATGCGATTTTCGTATAAACATTTATCGATGTGATAATAAATTCTTCGCAAAGGCTAGTTGGGTGACGCTCACATTGACATCATTAAATGTAATTATGGGAATAGCTATACTTTATTATTTAATTAAAGTAAAGAAACAGCCTTTATTTCTCCCTTCTACGAGAGAAAGAGGCATTATCAGGCCAAGACCTGTACATTCATTTCAGTTGATAGCTTTACTTTATAATGCGGGTAAGTTAAAGCCTAAATGTTTCCGTTTGAAATATTCGAGTACCAATATCGAAACTTTCGAGCTCAATTTGAATATCAAACGGAAACCCTAATTAAAGGCATCCCATTCTTTCATATGATTTTGTTTTAACATAATTTAATTAACATAAGTCATTCCCGTTTAGCGCTGCTATTTAATGTGATATGTTTGATCACCGAATCATATCCTTATGTCATTTATGCAGAATGTAAGCCCTTTTGATACATTTCAAAGATTTATTTTTTAATTTGATTCTCGATGATTGAAGTTTCCCTTTCCCATACGATGAAATAGTGGGTCATTTTTTACCGCTTGCAATATGTGTTTCACTTGCAATTTTCTGCCCGATAAGTCTCAGTAAGTTGCAATATGCTTTCATTTCTTTATTTTATATATATATATATTTATTTTGTTTTTTTTTTCTCAACAAATTCTACTATTATTGAAATAGTTTATTCAACGCCAAATATTGGATCGGATCCCGAAGGTTCCAGCGTGGTAACAAATAAAACATTTATAGATGTAATTGGATTCATTTTTATGATTCATCCATATCTATTCGCCGTTCCGACAGCATTATTATCCGGATATTATGCTGATAGGGATGATATTAAAACCGCTATAATTTATTTTAAAATCCATTTCTTAAGTTGGACAATTTTTTCCATCATCTACATTCTTTTGGTAGTTTATTTTTATTGTAGGCTTATTAACGTGATTAATTGCCAAATTGAAAATCAATTGGAAAATCAAAGAAGGGTACGAGAGGTTAATTCCAATAATGTCGTTAGCGGTTATGATATCAATACTCTGAAAAGGGCCAAGAGAAATGTTAGTATCGTGAAATTTATTTTTTTTATTTTTATTTATTCATTTATTAATTTTTTTTTTTAAAAAAAAAAATCGTTTATTTTATAGATAAACGTTCCATTGATAACCTTTTTAGTGATATCGATATTTAATATCATCATTACTTTAACATTCGCATTATTTTATAAGGAAAAGGTTGTATACGTTAAAGGATTGAACGTTTTATATTATAGTTTTTGGAACATATTCACACCGATTATCGGACTTCTCAATGGAATTATGGTCTTTTACAAGTATGTTCCCATGTCAACGATGATGAGCGATAATGTCATGTGACTAATTTTTCATCTTCAATAATGGCGTGATTACCGATAGGAAGCTGACAGCCCAACCTAAATTTCAAGAAAATCAAATTAAGCGATTTGGAATGGATAATAGTTTTGATACTAGTATTCAATTATAATCAATTACTGTATCTTCCTAAACATTGATCAATAAGCTCTGTTTTCATTTCTTTTTTTAAAACAAAAGGGGGAAAATAAAATTCACCACTCAAAAAAAAGTGTGTACGATAAAATTGTATAGTAGTATAATGATAATCTATATTTAATAAAAATAAACCAAAAAAGAACGATTACTTTTTGAACAATATCAATTAAGGGGCTGGACTTAATTTGCATATTTATTTGCACGCCAATAAGCTCATTATTTGCTTGTGCTACTTATAAAAAGAAAAAGAAAGGGTTGATAAACAAAATAAAAATAAAACAAAAAGTAAATGATGAGCTTAATTTGATGAAAATACTGGTGTGTTTTTCGTTTTTAAAATTATTAATCCGAATTTATGCATTATGTAATCATGACCCTTTCAACAATGTCGCTTGTGTCACGAACAAAACAATGCTAATGTGCGAAGATAAAAACGCGCATTGGATCCTGCTTGATTTTATAATAAATCATAATTATCAAATACAATATATTTATTTTGGCATTTATCTTGGCATTTAACAAATCAATTATTGTACCATTTGAAAAAAACAAATTTCACAAGAGTAGAGGTTCGGAACACAAAGTCATAAAGAATAAACACGAAAAAATTAACAAATCACCAAAATTTCCAGAATTAGAAGCATGAATACGTGTCACTTGAAAACCAATCATGACAGAATTACAAGTTCTTTTTTAAAAAAATGATTAATAATTATGTTGAAACAAAAATTTTGATTATCAATCAAGTTATGCTTATTCATGTGATTTCTTTCTAAAAATCAACAACCAATTGGACCACGTGACATCTCAAAGCCCCTCTTGCCACTTCAGGATATTCACCATGTTTTATGATATAAATAAACCTGCACGTTTTTGGATTTAATTTGTAATCTGGATGAATTACAATTTACTGGTAAGTGTTAACCTGACAAATTCCTTCCTCCGCCTACGTGATCTCTAGACATACCCCTGCTTGTTTCCTATTTTAGAAAAATAAAAATTGAATACGTTGTCTTAATCTATACGATTTTTGGTGTAATTTGATTACTTTTAAACAGTGCGTCCTCAAGGATACATCCGTGACATCGTTCCATCCTACTTTCATAATCTTATAATATCATAATTTCAAAGTAAATTCTAGTTCAAAAAAAAATCATTCAAGAGACTTTCATGGGTAATTTTGAATGTCAAATTATAATTTTATTGATATTACTTAATCCTAAATAATATGTAATCTCCTGCGGAGTTTGTGAACACAAAAACATTTAAGTGTTGCACAAGTTACAGAGAAGTAGTTTTATTTTTACGACCACCCAGAATCATTTATAACAGTATACGACGAGAAGGGATGTGATGGTTTTTTTTCTTTTTTTTTTCTTTTTTTTTTGAAGAGGGAGAAGATAATTGCTTCAAACTATTTAATTATCATCTTAATTTCAGAGAAAATTATAATATATACTTTTCATTCACTCCCTATATTAAGGTAATAATGTATACATTATGCATGTCGTAACACGTTCCCTTTAAATTGTTGTTTATATTAGTTAAATTTTGCATTCATTTTTCGTCCAAATTCAATTAATGTGGTTTCCGTTCGAAATTTCTGAGCTGGGAACAATTCTTTAAGGAAATTATTGAGATCGATAACGATAAAACTTGGAAATCATTATCTTTTTGGTGATGACAATAAGATAATCGGTCGCATTAAGATAAGATCTTCGTATCAATTCGCAAATTAAATAAATTTGAATTCCATTTTTTAAAAAAAATATCATTGTAATAATCATAATGTTGCTCTTACATATTTTACGAACATTACAATTCACTTTTGCTGCAATAGTTTTTGTCAATGGTATTTTCATTGATATAATGTATTTTCAATGAAAACTTTATTCTATTTCTTATGAGTTTATTAAATTTCAGATGCCATTATTTCGACCGGTTATTTGGAGTACATGAATGGGTAATTAAAATGGCATTAAATGTAAATTTATTGGATTATAATAATGAACTTATGAAAAAACTTGTTTTTTTTTCACAGCAGTCCACCTTATCCCGCCTACCTTCTTATTCCAAACATCATCACGCTTTTATTAAGCGGTACGCTAAAGGATGGAATTTTTTTTCTTCTCATTGTAATATAATATTTATGAATGCATTTGTTTTCGACTCATAGGATATTACATGATATCAATTGAAAAGCAATGGAAAAAAGTGCCAAATAAATGGGATTTTATATGTCAGGGGTAAGTTTCCATTTCCTATGTACACGTATAATGACACGGTTTACGAATTTATTATCTACTTGTTAACATGTAATATTTCTCAATTATAGATTCCTACTTACCATATGGGTTCTTTATTGTACTTACATAATTTGTAATTCATTCTTAATTGAGTTGAAAAAAAATTGTGATAACTGAAATGTTTTATTTTATTTTTATAGCCGTCTTTAAGTTGACGCATGTAACTGGGTTCGAAATTTGGAGCAAAAGCGAAATGCTTCCAAGAGTGTTACCTTGGGAAAAGGGTGAATTGGAAACGTTAGTTTTTGTCGGCATAGAAATCGGTAACGCAACGATTGCTTTTGGCTACGTTAATATGTTTTTATGCTTTATTTCATTCATCACTTTAATATGGACGTATTGGTCAAGTCAATCACGAGGTGATAAGATTGATGTAATTACCGCCAATCATGTCGAGACCAAATTTTCCCCACAAAATATTGTATGATCGGATCATCATTTGATTCCCTTTTTTGTCTTGTATCATGTATAATGTAGTTTTATTGCGCAGATTGTACTTTTATTACTTATATATATATATTTATGAATGTTGTTTTATTATATATGTACTATAATAATAGTCTTATTTTCTAAAATTCGATATATTAAATACATAACAACTTTACATGCTTAAAATTTGACTTTCTGTTAATAAAGTCAACCGATAATTTAACAGGTTTTAAAACTTTGGGTCATTGTAGAATCTGTTTGTTCCCAGAAAGAACAATAAAAAAAGACTGATTCCCACGGAATTTAAATGGTTTAATATAAGTAAATTTGGTGAAGTAATTCTTCTTAAAAATGAACACTCTATACGCAAGTATGCACCATCCAGGAAACCATTTTTAAAGCGCGGAATAACATTTTTAAATATAAACGATGCTATGTTTCGTATTTAACCTAATAGAATCTGATTAGATCAAGTTTTAATTGATAATTGTTTACGTAAGATTTTTCGTAAATATTATATATAAATTAGTGTTTTCTTTACTTAGAATTCTTAAACCACCGATATATATATACAGTATATACATAAAATATGCAAAAAAAAATAAAAAAAAATGTAGAAATGATGAGGTTTGCTAAAATATAAATATAAGAAAGTTTTTTTAAAAAAAAAATAAAGTGGTTGATTGACATATATTTATTGAACTTTTGATCAAAAATTGTCTTTTTTCATATTTTATTAGTAAATAAAAATGGGCAATCGTTTTTCATCCAATTCTCGCAAACAAGATAAGGTGTGAATATGGGAGGAGCTTTGGTACTGACTATCATTATGTGTTCACCATTAGGTAGAGATACAGGATTAGAACTCCCGATTGTTGGTAAAGTTTTCGATGTCAATGGTTTAAAAGATGCTGGACAAATTTGTACTGTGGCGGAAGCCATCGGTTCATTAGGATCAAATATTATGGAAATAGTTCGGGACTCAGAAATAAAAATTATGGTAAAATCTGTTATAAGCATTATTCTACAAATTGTAATTAATAAAATAATAAATTGTATGTTCAGATCTTAGGTAGTAAAAGATAGTCTATGCAAATGTTTGTGTTTCCAGCTTTCAACTTTGCCGTTTGGGTATCCCTAGGGATGGTAACGGTCGGTCATGGTCGGTCAACGGTCGGTAAAAAGCCTTTGACCGACTGGCCGCTTGACCAGTAAAAGATTTTATTGAATTATTCTAACTCGGCATTCGGTTAAAAATTTTTATTTATTTATATTTTGATTTACTAATGATTACTGGCGCGTATTTTTTTTTTTAAAAAAAAATTGAATTTGAATATAAATTTGCTAATTTAAATCAAAGGTTTCTTTTCTTAGTTTACTAATTTAAACGGGTTGTTTTTAAACCAGTCGGTCGAAATCGGTCATTCAGAAGCCTTTGACAGAACCATTAGCATAAATAGTATAAATGCAACAGAGTTTGCAGTGGTTTTAAGAAAAATAAAGCCAAACCATTGATTTTTGCAAATTGATTCTTGACACAGTACGAATCCGGTTATTTCACAGTCTTTGATAGTGTATCTAATCGGAATATAAAATTGATTTCATTCAAAAGTCAAAAAGTACATATAATTACGATATGATATTACATTATACAGTATATTCATTAGTAAAATTTGTGGGCATACGATAAATCGATAAATTTGATTCAATACAATATATTTTCAAGTTTTGATCTTTGAAATACATTTTACTTAGAGATGGAGAATACGGTACAATACGTTATACTCATACTGTATATGCTCATAATAAGTAATGAATAAATATTCTTTTTACCATCTGAAACCAAAATGTCTTGTTTTAAACTAGGTAAACTATAAATTGAATGAATACACTGCTTCTCGGAAATGGAAGAAAAGGATTGATTGATAGAGAAAAAATGATTTTACAAGGTTATGATGTGAAAATAAAGAATAATATATCTATAAAAAAGAAAAAATCAATATCTTGGAATGAATAGCAAATGTAAAAATAGACAGATATTTTGGACAAAGTTCATCATGATAAGATATAATAAATATACGAAAATTTTAAAAACGAATTGAGATGGATAATCTAGTTTACAAACGACAAATATGATCGGCGTAACTAATTTAAAAACTATAAATAGCCAGGGTATCTATTATTATAAAATTTTTTTTAATATTTTTTTTGACGTCAGAAATCATGTATGCTCATTTATTATCCCCATTGTATAAAGAAATTATTAGAGGTTGGTTAAAAGAAGATGTGCCATCATTTGATTATGGAGGATTTGTCGTAGGGGAAGAACAAAAAACAGCAATATTATATGGAAAGTCTATGGTGAATATTTTTTTACTTTAAAAAAAAGTATATATATTTTAAATTAAATTAAATTAAATTCTGTTTAGGGAGTTTTGGCTGGTATACCATTTTTTGAGGAAGTTTTCAATCAATTAAATTGCAGGTTGTTCCCTCAAAAAGTTTTTAAATAAATTTATATATTAAACAAAAATAAATTTCTAAAAATTGCCTCTTTAATTGATTAGAGTTGAATGGTATCTGAAAGAAGGAGATCACTTCGAACCAATAAGTGAAGTTGCACGCGTTATTGGTAGATCGTGTGATATCTTATTGGGAGAACGTACCGCATTAAATATTTTGGCCCGCTGTAGTGGTATAGCTACGAGGTATGTCATTTAATTCGGAGGAACTAAAGTTCATCATTTACTTGATTTACTTTGATATGATCAAGTCAATTAAGTCATACTTTTTTTTTAGGAGTAGGAAATGTATTGAATTCAAGGAAAAGTTTGGGTTTCAAGGTGTAATTGCTGGAACGAGAAAAACGACCCCTGGTAAATTTTTTTTTTAAGAAAAAAAATTAAATTAAATTAAAATCGATTTCAAGAGATTACTTACGAGATGAATTTAAAAGGATTTCGAATTGTTGAAAAATATGGAATGCTTGTTGGAGGAGCTGATACTCATCGCATGGATTTATCTTCAATGATAATGTTAAAAGATAATCATATTTGGAGTCAAGGTTCTATAACAAGAGCTGTTGAACGCGCAAGACAAGTGGGAGGTTTTTCATTACGGGTAGAAGTAGAATGTCGTAGTGAGCAAGAAGCTGACGAAGCTATTGAAGCCGGTGCGGATATTATTATGTTAGATAACATGAAGGGTGATAATTTAAAGCAAACTGCTTCAATATTGAAACAAAGATGGACGGGAAAGAGAAGTTTTTTGATTGAATCGAGTGGTGGAATTACTGAAGAGAATATAACTGAATATTTTTCACCTGGTAGGTCTAATCATTTGTCATCAAATTGTTAAATTCATTTTAATATTCAAATTTTATTATTGTTTGTATTAGATATTGATATATTAAGCATGGGCGGTTTATCTCAAGGCGTTCCTCATGTCGACTATTCTTTAAAGATTAAAAAAATGATCATAGAATAATTATTATTTTTTTTAATTTTTTTTGTTAAATAAATTGCGAGTAATTTATAAAGCATTCGCATCATGAATTCGGGATGTGTTTCCGGAATTCATTTCAACCTAAAAAATTTTCAAAAATCAAATAAAATTTTAATTCAAGTTCCAATATGATAATGTAATACTTTATATTTAATTGTTATTAATAAATTCGGTTTTCATATTTAAAAATTTTTTAATGAATCATGTTTGAAATTTATTATATCTTTTGACGTGAAATTTATGTTATTTGAATTAAAAAAAAAAAAAAAGACGAAATCACCATTTTGTTATAATTCAAAGATGAGTACAATAATAATTGCTTTTTCATCGTGCACAAATGATAAATCACAGTGATATTAAGCTAAAAAAATGATTCTCCTTTAATTACGGACCCTACTACAGACCGCAGTAATTGCTTATTTGGGGAACCGGTTTAGATATAGAATTCAAATTAGATTATTAAATTCCTTGTACCATCTCATCACATGGAAATTTAATTTGAATCCTTCAGTGTGCTTGACACATTGAAGATAAACAGCTTTTACTATAAAACATTGTACCCTTATAAAGTTATTTGGCAAATTGAAAAATGATTAACCCATGGGACGAAAATCATCCATAGTATGTATTATATATCACCCCGATGACGCAATTTTGAAAATTGAAAAGCAACAAATCCGAACCCTTCAGCTTAAGTAGAACGAAATGTGCTGATTCCTGCAATTATAATATGATATTCGGTACGACAATAGAATTTACTATTAAAATGCATTCCAAAAGTTATGATCTACATCCTTAGGGATTTACTGTTATTTGTTTGGATAGCTGAAGACGACGTTGTATTCGTAATATATTATCCAACTTATTTTTAGCAAGAGTGTAACCACCTTTATAAGATTTTTCATAACATTCAATAGCTAGTTGAATATTTTTCTTTGTACCAATACCTTCTTCATAACATCTACCCAATTCCATTTGGGAAGTAACATTACCAGCTTCGGCACTAGCTAAAAATTGATTGAAAGCTTGCGTAGGATCTTTAACAGTACCATAGCCTCTTTCATAACAAAAACCTAACATCCATTGACCTCTACTATTACCATTATCACTACTTGTTTTAAGAAATTGAAAAGCCTTCTTCCTGTCTTGTTTGATTCCATAACCCCGATAATAACATCTACCTAAAAAATATTGACCATTAGAATCTTTTGAATCAGCAGATTTTTGATAATATTTAAATGCTTCGTATTTATCTTGTGCGGTGCCAATAGCACATTCCATGAAATATCCAATCAAACAAGCGAACCTTACATCATTATGATATTTGTTTAATAATTTAAATGTTGATTTGTGTTCTCTCATACGATTATGTAAATATCCTTTTAGCTTTGAGATCATTGTAGTTGTATCCGGAGATAATTCTATCAATTCTTCAAAGAATTTTAACAATTCTTCCAAGAAGGCTTTATCTGTATTTTGAATTCTACCGTGCGTTAATGATGTAGGAGATGATGGTGGTGAATTAAATGAACTACGACGTGATTTGGGTAATCTCGGACTTTTTAAAGAACTACTAGTGATTTGAGAATTTGATGATGCTGAGCTATTAATTCTAAGTGATTTTATTGAACGTGATTCCGTAACATTGTCGGAATTATTATTATAATGAACCTTATCCATCTGGTTAATTGCACTCATCAATTCCGATGATAAATCCGGATTCGTTGAACTTGTTTCTGCAACAATAATATGACCATTATGATAAGCCTTGTCAACATCATTAATCGCATTCAGTAAATCCGGTGAAATTTCCGGAAATGATGAAACACTCCTTCGATCGATGGACTTATTAATATTTGATCGACTATTATACTCAGTTCCCTTGATATCAAGATGAACGTTTTTAAGACCTTCTATTACTTTATGAATATTTGGTCGTTTATCTGGATCATTGTCCCAACATTGAGTATAAATTTTAATAAAAGCTTGTGGAGTTCCATCAATCGGACTCTCTCGTACTCCTTGTGATATTCTGCAAGCAAGTTCATAACGACCCAACGGTGATTGAGGAGTTAATAAACCATATGGTGATCTACCACTTGAAATTTCCCACAGTAAAACTCCAACACTATATACATCTGACTTAACATTCCTTTTATGTCCAGAATTTGACAAACATTGCGGTTCAATATATGCTATATCTCCTTTTACTTCTGATATCGCACTTGAAATTTCACTTAAGTGCTTTGATAACCCAAAATCACTTATTTTTATTTCTCCCTTGCTCACCAAAATATTACTAGAATGCTAGAAAATAGAAAAGGTTTAATATCAAATTTTGTAGAAATAAATAAAAAAAAAATGAAGAGCTTTAATAGGTAAGGAATCTCACCAGGTCTCGATGAATTATGTTCTCTTCGTGTAAACATGCTATGCCACTTGCTAATTGTTTTGCAAGATTTAATTTATCAGTCCATGATAATGATGTGAAATGTTTAGATAAATATCTTCGGAGAGTTCCCCCATCTGCATACTCCAATACCAACAAATACTTGTTATAATTTATATCTATCAAAAAGAAGGTTTAATTGTTAACTTCACGAAAAGGAATGGCAAACAATTCAAATTACTATGCTGTTTACCTTGACTAACTCCGTAAAATCGCAGTATGTTGGGATGATAATCAACTTTTCTATGTAATTTCAACTAAATCGCCCGAACAAAAAAAAAAAAAAACAATAATAAATTACGATTAGTTAAACTTAAGTCTCACTAATGAACTTGATAAAGTTTATATAACTACCTCTTTGATTAATTCGTTTAATAACTGCGGACTAACATTTTCTTCTAGGGGACTTAAAAGACTTTTTAATGCAACGATCATCCCACGATTATTCCATGTTGCTTTATATACTTCCCCGAATGCACCTCTCCCAATTACTTCAACGTCCGAAAAATTTTCATATTCGTGAAAATTTATATGTCCTTCTTTTATAGCCTGTTCTAACCACTTCGAATTTTCCATTAAATTATTATTATTTTTGGGGGGGGGGGTAAAATTGGAGATTGAGAATGAATATAAAAATATTTAACTAGCGTTCATCGTGTTCATCGTGTTCATCGTATGACAATATAACCATGTTGATCAGAGAAGTTGGAAGTTTGATGATCAAAAATTAAGATGATAATTATCACATCTTTTTGCACAATTAAATGTATTACACATTGTTTATACATGAACTTCCGTTACACGTTTTATAGTCACGTGTTATTAAATTTATTATCATATCACGTCTTTTAAAACCTCATATGGTGCTTAACCAACTTAAATGCTAGAATGGGGTCAAGGTACTGTAGTGGGTATGTGGATAACCTCGCATTCGATAAAATCTGTCTCTACATCTGAACAAATCCGTTATGTGCTCTAATGATAAATATATGCAATTGTCACCATATGTTAGCGCTTGATTATTTCGGCATGGCATGAACCATTCCAAAAGTCTTAATTGATCGAGCAAATAATTTCTAATTTATGCTTCTATTACGATTAACTTTAATTTAATGAATATATATGCACCGGAATAAATAATCTTGGATGTTCTTCTGAATGTATGATTCTTTCCACAAAAAGAATATAAAGCCCTAATTCATAAGGAATTGGTTATTTTTCTAGATACAGTTACTGTATATGAAATATATTTTTTTAATATCCTATAATTAGAAAAGATTTTTTTTCGTCAAATCTTTTTTTGTTTATGGATCAGTTTAAAAGGAAAAAAAATTTCCATGAGTACGCCAAACTTTGATATAGGTTTTTCTCATACTATCTATCCTATTGTAAGTCTTTCCCCATGTGGAGACGTACAAAAAGGTACAATCATCTAATCGGACAAAAAAAAATTTACAGATTTTGGGGACGATCGTAAATATATATATATTGATGTCTCTTCAAATTGTGTTTAAACCAACCATTCTCTTCTTTCTTCTCTATTTATGACAAAATTAATTATGAGGTGGAATTTTTTCTTTGTCGTCTTATTATTTTTAGTTATTTCATGTATCAGAATATCCTGCAATTTTTTTATTTCTGCCGCGCCCAACGCCATAGCTGAAAGTATTGACACGACACAAGGCGATACGAAACGAGAAACGTTCAACTTGAAAAATCCCATATTTGCATCCTCTCAAACAACATTTACAATTCCGCATAAAACACGTGAATTCGATTTATATCTGTCAAAAGTTGAGTTATCCCCTGATGGGTATCAACGTAAAATCTGGAGTATGAATGGTTCATATCCTGGTCCTACAATTGAGGTTGATAAAGGCGATCGAGTTTTAATTCACGTACATAATAATTTGGAAGAACCCACGTCAATTCATGTACACGGACTATATCAAAGAGGAACTCCTTGGATGGATGGTGTTCCTTTTCAAACACAATGTCCAATACCTAATAATTACACGTTCACCTATGATTTTGTTGTACCCGATCAAAGTGGAACTTATTGGTAGTAAGTATAAGCTCAAATACATTTCGATTAATATATATAGAATTTCAATTAATTTCTTTCTTTTCTTGGATAGCCATTCACATTACATCTCTCAATACGTCGATGGAATGGTTGCAGCATTTATTATTCATGATCCCGAAGATCCGTACCTTAATGATTATGATGAGGAACTGATCGTTTTGATAACAGATTGGTATCATGATGAATCCTCGATTCTTTTAAATCGGTACCTTTCTCCTGCCAGCCAAGGGAATGAGGTAAGATGTTGTTAGTACAAATGGAGAGAAATCACTCTTATTTAGCTTTTTATGCTCATATATATTTGTTTAGCCTGTGCCGAATAATGGACTTATCAATGGAAAAAACAATTATAATTGTGAATGGGCGCCGAACAAGTCAAAATGCATTGAGAAATCGGGTTACTCGAAATTCACATTCGAAACCAACAAAAGATATCGCATTAGAATTATCAACACGAGGTTTCAATTTACATATGAAATCAGTGATTTATGTCACGTGATACGCCATTAATTTAATCATCAATTCTTAAATTTAGCGGGTTCTCGGCCTTCACATTTTCAATTGATGATCATGAGATGGAAATTATTGAAGTAGACGGTTCGTTGACGCGAAAACTTAAAGTCAATCGCTTACCGATTCATGTTGGACAACGTTATTCAGTTTTAGTGACGGCGAATGTATCACCTGAATCAAATTATTGGATGCGTGCCAACTTTCATAAAGATTGTTTGCCAGAAAATACGAAACATCTTACGCGTACTGTTAAAGCTATTATACATTACAAAGATTCTCTATCACAACAACCGGATTCCGAACCCGTTTATTCTCGCTCATGGGACGACAACGTGGATGGATGTGTAGATTTGGATGCAAAGTTGCTGAAACCGTATAATCTTGAAAAAATTCCTGATGCTACTAGAAAAATTGTTTTGAATATTGAATTCAAGGAAGATGAAAATGGCATTGAGAGAGCCTTTGTTAATGGATCAAGTTTTGTTCCGAATTTGAAAGCAAACAATACTTTGCATAATGTTATATCCGGTAGTCATGAGTTTGGACGTAATCAAAATGTCTTTATTTACAACAATACTCAAGAAGTGGTTGATCTTGTTTTTATCAGTAAGTATAATTTAGGAAGGATGCACCATGATAACTCTACTAATAAGTAATTGAAATTTAGACACTGATGATGGGGAACATCCATTTCATCTGGTTAGTAAACATTAAAAAATAAATTGTTCCCAATATAAAAGATTTTAACCAAATTATTTTAATATAGCATGGTCATAAATTTTGGGTACTTGGATGGGGCAATGAAACAATGTTTCCTGATTATTCAAAGCTTAATACAATCGACGCCATCCAAAGAGATACTTCAACAATACCGCCTAACGGGTAATTTTCCACCCGTTGATTCTATACATAAAGTTATAAACATTAATATCCTTTTTATTAACAATAGATGGTCTGTAATTCGATTTAAACCAAACAATCCCGGAGTATTTGCGTGTCATTGTCACATGGAATGTTTAAAATTTCTTTATTTTTTTTTTTTCTATAATATGAAATCGATTACTAATATTTATCCTTATTATCACTTAACAAAAATTGTAGGAGGTATATTATTTTTTGTTTTTATTTTTAAAATCATTTATCGTTCATAATTTCGTAATTATTCAGGACTATTTATTGTATAGTGGCACGTTGAGGCCGGATTGCTTGTACAGTTTGTTGAAATGCCCGAAGAAATTAAGAAATTTAATCCACCAAGCGAATGGTACGATTTATGCGAGGTTTCTTAAAAAAAGAAAAGAAAAGAATTTTATAATTATGTTACAATATCTCTTTATCAAACCTTTATCTTTACTATATTATGAAATCCTTTATTGTAATATTTACACATCAATTATTTTCAATAATAAAAAAAATATTGTAATGATGAGACTAGCAATAAAATTCTCTGCTTATTTAAACATGCTTTTTTCGGAAGGTCGGTTTTAAAGGTTTTTTAGGCGGTTCCAACCTGCCAACCAATTAAAAAAGAAATTCGTATTTTTTCTTTTTTTGATAAATAAATATATTTATTAAATGTAAAAGTAAAATATATATGAATTATTCAATTTGAAATGGAATGATACTTTTGCTAATATTTATCATGTATCAAGAAAAATATGTATTACTCGATGGATTATTAAATACTAATTAAAGTTCTATTTTCAAACCAGATGTGCATGATTACATAAAACCAGACAATATTGCTATTGTGTTTTAAGATATAAAAGGGAATGGACTCACAACATTTTACGAAATAAACGTTTCTTTTATCAAGTAAATGAAACGTTATCCATAATCAATTTATTATTTGTTATATTTATAAAATGGATAAAATGGAGAAACACTTCGTCAAAAATTGGGTTGAGCTAATTTCAAATCCAATCAGCTTTAATGAAGAGGATCAACGAGTCTTTGCACATACTGATTTGCCCGTGGTGGATGACGAGCTGTCAGTGACTTTACGATTGAAACTTCATAAGCATAATTCCGAGTGGGCTACTATTTTTCACAAAAGTAGGGATAATTATACAAGATGATGATTTAACTGTGGACTTTTCGTCTAGAATTTAATTTTTATGACATCGGTCTCAAATGATTAGGTTCCATTAATAATATCCGTACACCTGGGCTCTGGCTCACGCCAAAAAAATCCTCTTTGCATGCTCGCTTCACAGGCAATTGGGAAGTCAATGCAGGACTTTTTAATTATGAGATTGATGACGAACTTTTGTTAAACAAATGGTACCATCTTACCTATACACTTTCTGATTCTGAAAAGAGATTAGATATTTACGTAGACGGTGAATGGGTAGGATTCTATGGCATCCAGAACGTTAGAACGCAAAAAGTTGTCTTCAATGATAAACCGCTGTATGTCGGACGTGCTTGCGACATGGGATTTAATGGCGAAATTAGGTGTGAATTTGCATCTTAATATCTAAAATGACAAAATTAAAGAATGTAAAAGGTTAAGTGATCATTTATCAAATAGCAACTTTCGTTATTTCAACTGGCGTTTATGTGCTGAAGAAGTGAAGAAAGATTTTTTCGTAAGATACTTAGATTTCACATTGAGAGCTTTTTCAACTGCTTACCATGACAAGTTTTAAATAATGAATTTCAGAGAAGGAAAAATTGTATATGGATCGAAAGTTGCTCTTGTCCATGTGACTACTGGAAGATATTTGTCTACCAAAGGAGTCAGAAACCCGTATAATTATCAATATCTGGTATTAGTTCATTACTTTCTTTATGATTATTTATACTTAATATTGTCAACTTTATTCATGAAAAGTTACAAAGGCCATTGGTAATGGTCAGGAAATAGATATGAAAAATGATGTTTGGACAGTTATTGGAGCCCATGATACAAGCGTAAGTACGGGAAGCTCAGTGCTCTTTAATACTATCATTGGATTTAAGCATCAGATGTCAGGAGAAAATTTACATTCTCATGATCAGAAAATCGCACCACAATCGAAGCATCAGCAAGGTATATTAAAATTATTATATACTGCACGTAATCTTTCTGTAAATTCAAATTTACAAATAAAATCTTTTAGTGACCATCTGTCTCGGTAGAAATCATGACGACGATTGGCTTATTCGACGTCATAATTCAAATGCTTATTATGATGACTCGGGTCATTTGATGAATGGTGATATAATCAGCCTTTTCCATATGAGAACGGAAAAACCGGCACTTTATAGTCATCCCATCTTTTCTGATGATGGAACACAAGAAGTTTCATGTTATGGAGATGGAAAAAACGAAAATAATAAGGTATCATGCTGATAATTTTAACCAAATTGTAAATATGCTTTAGTATTTAACGACATCATAATGCTTTTTAGTGGCGTATTGAGTTGATTGATTTGAACGAAATTGTGATATAGTTTCAATCTTAAAGGAATTATGGTAGCTTTATTTAATCTAATAACCTAAAATTTTTTAATATGGCAAAACATTAAGAAATTTTGATATTCTATATGAAAATTTTCTTGTATTTTTTTAGACGAGCAAATAAAAATTGACATCTATCTTTAGCATTGTATAATTTAAGTCCATTTTCACTCTTTCACTCTTACACTTTTTTCTCATTATTACGTGTGGCTGATCGCAAAGTTGAGTCGATCGCAAATATTTTGGACACTCGCTTTTGGGAGTTGCTAAGCATATATGAAGTGTTTATTAGTTATAACATTTTTATATTTTAGACGACCGACACGATAATCATCAGTCCAAAAGGATTAGAAAAGCAAATGATGCGATTGCATTATCATAAAATTCCGCAGGAACCTTTGAAGAAGAAAAAAAAAATAAACTAAATTAAATCAAATGTCTCCAACGAATTTGTAACTGTTTTTTAATAAATTTTCCAAATAAACTGTAATGACTTTTTTATAATCTTATCCATCTGGTAAGGATGATTTTTCATATTTTAACGCACTTTCCAATAAAATGTAATCTAAAGAATTTGCATTCTTGGTTTTTTTTTGCCAAATGCGGAAAAACACACAATTCTGCTTTTTCGTAGGAATCATCATATTTTATGACTGTTGGTGTTTTGTAAAGTTCTTCCTAATATCTTGTATGATCAATGTAAGGACCTTTGATCTCTTTTACTTTTTTTTTTTTAAAAAAAAAATATCAATTAAAAAATAAATGCTTTACGGAATAGGTAGTTTCAAAATCTGAAATTAGTTTGCAACATTCAATCAAGTTATTAATAAATTAACCACATATGAATTGCGCACAAATATTTATTACTAAATGAGAAATATGAAATAATTTTTTTTTTATTTCTTTAGAAACTTCATGATTGTTGATTGTCGTGGTGACGGTAGATTTGACAACGACAAAATGGATTAGGAGAAGTTACAAAGAGAATTCGTAATTTTGCGGAGGTACTTTTGTCGATATAGAATTCATTAATTATTTAAGGAGAGAACTCGGAAATGAAGTTATAAATTTATTAAGAGAATTTCTATGAATCAAATTACCATTTACATTTGTGAAATTGATCTTGAAGAAGTTTGTCCCCGTTGTTGAAAGATTTTACGTATGATTCGTATTTAAATCGAAAATACTTCTGGGGTTGATAAAACTCATGAAAAAAGGAAGACCGATATAATTTTTTTGCTTGGGAATTTGTATATGCAAAAAATAATTAAAGGATGATTTCCAGATATTTAATGTTTCCGTTCCTAACATTCCGGAAGCAGCATTTTCTCGTGGCCAAGAATCAATGAAGAATTTAGAGTAAGAGTTCGACCCAAAGCATTAGGATATTTGAAATTTATTATACACGTAATTTTTCAGCGAGAACCTGTGAAGAACGAGGAAAATGAACTTTACTTGGGAAAGTTAAAATTGTTTGGTCAGAAGATAAGCATGTTCACTACCTTTAAATTGGCATTTGGTGAAATGGAATTTAAAGCGATCGCACAAAATGAAGTTAATGGTCAAACTTATCTAACTTACGTGAAGACGAAAAAAAATTTTTTTTTTTTTACATTATTTTACTATTGGCTCGTATCGTCTAGTCGCCAAATTTATAAATTACATATAAACATATAAAATCATGTGATTAAAAAGTGCCAAATTTATAAATTTATTTATGTATCACGTGATTGATACTTATATTTTATTAAATTGATAAATGCATATTATAAATTTAAGAAAGCTCTTCAAAAATTGATTGAGGAATAATACAATGTCTTTTATACTTTTTAACTGCATATTCTACTTGCTTTACATTAAGTCCTTTTCTATAAGCATTCATATACCTAAAAGACTTTTGTGCATAACCTGAATTTGTTTTAAAGAAATTGAATTTAATGCTTCTGATACAGTCTTTTGCAAACCTCGCCAAGTGTAATCACAATTTCTTCTTGCATATCATTTTGCATCACCCCAATAAATTTATATAAAATTGAATTCATAATAAAATTTAGGATAAAAAATAACTTTATGATCCAAATTTTTAATTATTTCACGAATTAAACAAGATTGAGTACAAAAATCATCTTGTTGTTCTAAAATATGTTGCATATAACAATTTTCTTCAGGTGTATTATTTTTGCAAAAGCCAACTAATTTTTCATTCCATAATCCTCTTTCTTGAAGAATTACTTTCATTCCTTTTGGTTTTCCTCGTAGTTCAGGATTTGGATGATCATTTAAAAAAACCATATGTTATACTTGACCATTAAATGTTGTATCACACATTTTTGGTTGTTTTCCACTGGGATTTACATTCATTGCTTTTGTATTAAGTGCATCTGAAGCATAAGCATTATGTGAAGAAGAATTATCAAAAGCAAATATAGCAATAGCTTCAGAATGTGTTAATTTAAAGATAGGAATAGTTTTTTTAACAATCTATATATATAAATTTAATTAATAAAAAAGTTAAATTTTTTATAAAATAATATATAATTACATATACTTATTTAATCAATTGTTTAATATTCCAATAACCATCATGATTTTTTCCAAGATGTATTATTGTTCTTGCTTCATGTAGAAAGTTTCATCAACAGCATTTATTTGTTCTTCATTAAGTTTAAGTCTTCCAATAGTTTCACATAAAAATCACTAACATGTATTGCTCAACCTTGTCCTTTTTTTCAAAGTGACTGTTCAGTATCAGGATCCCATCCAGATTTTCAATCATCATTAACATGAAACAATGTTTTATCATAAGTAATAAAAATATGAAATTTATCCATTTCATTAAGAATAGGATTTATTTGAATTTCCAAATCATTTCCTTCAAAATGAGGTATTAGCTTTTTATATCTATTTAAAAATAATTTTATTATTAACTTTTTATTAATAAAAAAAATAAATAAAATATAATCATACTCTGCTATTTGAACAAGAAATTATTGACAATACTTAATAACATTAGCTCTTTCATGTCCATCAATATATATTCCTTTATAATACCTTTTATATTGAAAACCCATCTTATAAAGCCAACATCGAGCTGTACTTTTTTAATTAAATAAAAAAAAATAATTAAAATATATCTTAACATAAAAATTCAATAATAAATTAATGTATATACGCAATTTTAGTTTTACAATTAAAGCCTAATTTTGGAAATATACTATCTGATATATATTTAACAAAATCTGATATAAAATTCAAATTTATTTATACGCAAATAATTAACAATTTCATGACATATGTCTTCATCATCAAGAAGACTTTTAACTTTAATATGTTTTTCACGCATTAAAACAGGAATTTCTTGATTTTGTGCTAACATATGAGTTCACTTTCAAAATTAACGAGCAAAATATTTATTTTTATTCAATTGTTATGCAACAAAAAAGCTAGCTTCCATTTTTTTAATATTTAATTGATAGCATCAACAATATTGAAGTACAGCTTTTAATCGCCATTTTTGTTCAGGTAATAGAATCTCATTTTGAAGTTTTTTTCTATAAAAGGAATTAACTTTTTTAATTCAATTTTATTATCAAAATCACTTTTTATTTCTGACTCTGTGATTGATGAATTAATATTATCATGATCTTCTGGTTCGTCCGTTTGTATATCAAGTTCATTTTGTATAGAAAAAAAAAGTATAATAGTATTGCTATTTGTATGGCTATTTTCTTTACAGCTGCTTTGCGCTTTTTTGGGGTTTGGATATTATTACCTATGTATTAAAATAGTCATTTAAGTTTGATATTTTTTGTACTGAAAACCAGCTTTTTTAATACATTTTTAGGTTCATTATCAAGTTCAGAATCTGCTCATATAACCTCATCATTGGAAGGTATTTCAGAATCCTTTTCAGATAAAATCCTTTTCAGATGAAGAATCCTCTTTAAATAGAGAATCTTCAATAATAATCGTCTATCCCTTAAAGATATTTGTACTAAATGTTTCTTTTACTTTAACCGATGTCCCATTAGATGAAGTTTGATTTTCACTTTTTTTTTCTCCCTCTTTTATAAAAAAAGATGTGCAAATTATGCACCAATAAAATTTAAAAATTTCATGTAAAAATTAGGAGCTGGGTCATTTTCTCATTAATTTTCATTAAAAAATTGAAAAAAAAAGAAGAAGTGCCAAAGTTCTTATAGTTAATGTTACACAAAAAACTGTTAAAAAAAAGATTAAACTTTATTTAAATCAAAGTTAATCTCGATATAGTTTAGTTCAAAAAACGCTGACTTTTCAGAATCATACATGATTGAGCAATATAAACTTAGCCAATCATTTTTATTTATTTTGGATGCCAAATTCACAAAATATATTAGAAATAGGTCTACTTTAAATTCTTATTTCTCTCAAATTAGTAATTGAATTTTAAAAAATTTTTCATTAATTTAAATTACAGATTACAAATAATATAAAAATGAAAAGATTTTATTTAAAATATTAATATTTATTTTTTAATAACAGATCGAACACTACCTATAAAATTTACTATGATTAGACGATATAAGCCAATAGAATCTTTTTTTTCATGTTTGAATTTATCAATTTTTATTTAAAGAAATTTGATAAAGAAAAGCTCAGAAACGCAGGAAATAACAAATATTTTGATAAAATAATTGAGAGATTTCAAAATCTCACGTGCTCATTAAAGTTATTTATTTTTGAAATTATATATAGGAAGTTATTAGCAATCTAGCACATATAGCACAGTAATAATTTTAAGAGATAAAAATGGCATCAACAAAAACTTTATTTGAGAAAATACATAGATAAACAAGTTCAGTAACTATAATAATAATAATAATAAAAGAAGAAAATACATGGAGAAAATAAAAACTCAGAGGGCAAGTAAACCATAGTTAGCAAGTGGGTATGTTAATGTGAAATTAAAATCACATTGAGTAAACTATGGTTAACCAAAGCATATGTTGCCTTCACTATTTTTAAGAAATGATAACGGTTGGTGATAAAGAGGTGCTATTTCAAATGAAATTGTGAGGTGTAGGATTAAATAGTTACAAGTAGTAATGCAAGTATTGTTAAGGCATTCTACTGTTGAGACCACCTGTGTATCAAAATAAGTTAGTAAGGAGTATAATGAGAAAAATGCAATGAATAAAATGAAATTGTTTACTTCTCTGCCACAACTGAGTATCCAAGAAGCGCCATGACATTTGAACTGATAAGCCAGAGCTTGATTTTTATCCTTATATCCTTGCAGAAGCTTGATGAGTCTTCATACTTTTTGCAGGCAGAAGTATGCTACTATACCAGTCGTTTAATTCCTTTGAAAGAGAGGACAGTCATTCTAAAACTTTTAATAATGCAGTACTTTCACATAATATCTCATAAGCAACAGCAAGAAGAAAGTGACTTGGTATTGAAGGGTCTTTTTTTCTTCTTCTTATTTCATTTCTTATTCACTTCGAGTGCAGTTGACAAAAATTCTTTGAGCATTAAAACTTTGTCATGCCATAATATAGGTAAGAAATAAATTCTTTAGTTAAAATAAGTTTTATTGGTATCATAACATTTTAATAATAGAAATAATAAGATTTATGAGATATATAAAAAAAGTGTAGTTTTAATTCTGATATCAATTATATCAATTAATAGTCTATATATAGTGATTTGTATATGATCAACAAATTACAAATTAATAGTTAGAAGATTTTTAAATTAAATTTAAATTTGTGATAAAAAAATTAAAATTTAATTATAACTTACTTAACGAGAAAATATATTATTACATATTCCAAAAATATGAACTTTATAAAAAAACTTAAAAATGTATCATTCTAAATAAAAATATTGATTTAAAATTAGTTTTTTCTAATAATTCAATAAAAAAAAAAATTTAAAACAATTTATCTCTTGTAATAAAAAAGGTAATTGAATTTAAGTAAAATCCTAAGATAAATATATTTTAACATTTAGAAAGTTGTTTTTTTTTTGGTTAAATTATATTTTTTTTACATAGTCTTTTAATAGTAAACTTAGCTTTTTCTATGCATTTTCTAAATATAGGAGGCGGTCAGGAAAATTGTTAATTTTTATTATTAAGCCAAATTTGTGCATATGATCGAGATTAGCCAAGTGGTCTAATAATATAAATTTTAACCAAAATTTAGATTTCTTCCTTTTTTACTGATCACCTCCCATATATTAGTCATATAAAAAATGTTAATTAAAAGTTAATTTACATATTCTAAGATATATAATAAATTTACTTGTAATATTTACATTCATTATATGGGAGCTTGTTAATAGAAAGGGGGAAAATCTAAAAAAAAAAATTTTTTATGAGTTAAAGTTAAATTTAAACTTATTTTACTAAAAAATTCATATTTAGCATATGAAATAAAATTTTAATTTTTTTTAGATTTCCTCCTTTTCTATTGAAAAGCTCTCATATATGACTTTAATGTGTATTTCATTTAGTTACTTATTTTTCTACAATCTAATTACTAGTATTAAATCATATAGTCTTATATAAATAGCCTAAGTTACTTTATAGAGTTAAAAACTTTATTTTAGATAAGTAGTTTTTCTAAACTCAACTAAAATAATAGTTAATTTTCAATAATTTCACATTATTAAATTGCTATTAAATATTTTTGATATTAAAGAAGAATAGCTTTTAATAGCAGGTAAAAAAATTATTTTTATTATTTCACATTTGAAATATCATCTTAAAACAAAAATATAAAAATAAAATATGTAAATATAATTAAAAATATAATTAATATAAATACTGTATATCTGATAATAAAAGTCCTTATCTATTAGTAAAACTTAATATAAAATTAACAATCTTTATAATTGTTAAAAATGAGATTATTTTATTGTTAAGTTTTCCAATAGCATTATGAATTCTAATTTTTGATATTTTAATAAAAAAATGTATTCATAAATTTTTCTATCTTATAGTTCAAATCTCATAAATAAATCTAAAACTTTTAAACAGATATCTTTTACATCAAAAGAATAATTATAAACTGTCTTAATCTTTTTATTATCTTTTACTTTTACATGCCATAATCCTGAACTATCAATAAGATAACCAACCTATTAAAAAGGAAACTTTTTTACTTTAATAAACTTTCAAAACTTGAATTTTTTAAAAAAGCTCTTTTAACATCAATTTTATCTTTTAAACAATAATTTTGATAATATAATGTTTCATTTATATTTTTTTTTGAAAATTTTTTCATTATTTTTTTAATTTCTTATTTAAAAGTTTCATTTTGATATCACCTATATTATTACTTTCAAAAATTTTTATTTTTTTGAAAAGCTGTTGATAATTTTGTAATTGAGTTTCTGTAATAACTAAATATTCATTATTCACTACATCTACCTCTTCTAAAATTTACTATTATTTTCTAAATTTATTTTAAAAAACATTTTTTCAGCATTCACCTCATATTTGAAGCTCTTTATAAGTTTCAGAGAAAATGCTGTTATTAATGGATAAATCATTTTATTTTAAGTAATACGGAAGTTACCTGCAGGAGATCCAAAAATTATTGATTCAATTTATGAAATTCATAAAATTCTATTTTTAAAATAATTTACCGATTACGTAAAATTGCTAATTTTAGAGTGATCAGCAAATTTTTTGAATTTCTAGAATGTCGATCATTTGTAGATCAATTGCTTTATTTAGGTAAAATGTTTATTGATGAAAAAATATTTTTTCATGTTACACTAACCATAAATAACCATGGGTGTATTCACAAATTCAATTGGATTGGATTGGATTGGATTTTCTAATCCATTTAGATTGGATTGGATTGGATTGGATTTTCTAATCCATTTAGATTGGATTGGATTTTCATATAATCTAATCTGTGTTCACAAATAAATGGATCAGATTATGAATTTTTGTATAACATTATAAAAAAAAGAGTTAACGTTATTTAAATTA
>CAMKVN010000119.1:0-40782 GCA_946474995.1 Funneliformis geosporum
CGAAGATTTCCAATCACTCTTCTTCTTAGCTAGTGTTATTTGGTGTGTTATTTCAAATGTATTAAGTGTGGTGCAGCTTGAACCCGATTTGTTACTATTTAATATATAGTTATAAATTTTTTAAAATAAGTATAAAATTGGGTTAGAACCTGATTTATGTAATTCTACCTAATAATTATAATTATGGTATTAACCGATTTATACCCAATTATAATATCTACTGATTTCTATCTATTGATTGCTAATCAAAAAATAGTGACTAATCAGGAAGGTATCTGATTTATCAGTATTCGATCTGTAATATATATATGTCTTGCTCCTTATATATATCCTATTTCTTCTGATTGCATATTCTCTGTTCATCCAAATCTATTCAGCCTCTCCTATAAAATATTGAATTAATAATATAGTGTTTGTTACCTACCATAAAATTTGAATTCTAGTTGTAACTCTTCACTATATCCATCAAATTGCATTTCATGTAAAATATTCAGCCTACATAATAGAAATTTCTTGCCTAATTGATTCTCAAAAATATATCAACATTAGCATTCACTGTTTCTATGATGACAAAAAGGATATTACATCATTCAAATTTTTTCATGATATACTTTAATGAATACTTCCATTGATACATACTATTTTTGTAAGACTAAAGATATATATCATGACTAAAGATGGAGCTGTAATTAATTTAAAATTTTTTAACTAGTTGCAACTATTTATGAATTTTATATTAAAATAAATTTTACAAGGAGTTGCAACCAGTTGCAACCCAAGTTGTAACTTACCAAGTTATAACTTCTTAATTACAATATCATCTTTAGAATAGGAATATGAAGAACTAGAAAATGAAGAGCAGCAGTGATTTGATTAAATGATCCTATCTAAGATGAGATCGGATGCAATGATTGATATTTCTTCAGAATTGGGTTTATGTAAGATTGATTGAAATTATAATTGGGCTGGTGATGTTAAACATTATTGTCCTAATCTCAATCTTACAAAAGTTTCTAATTTTATCCAGCAAGCTTGTGAATTAGACTTCGTAAATAATTAGAATACTACAAATTATGCTGTAGATTATCAAACCTTGAATGCTAACCAAATAAGAATCTATATGCGAATTAAATCTCATTATAAAACCTTAATCGCAAATACTGCTGTGTTGAACCCCTCAGACTTATTGTAATGGATACTGCAAGAATGGGAAAATCGTATTTGATAAACTTAATTTGAAATTATCTTAAAGAATTTCAAGTAATAAAGATATTACACAATCACCTATTCTTGTACTTGCACTGTCCAGAGTTGCAGCGTTTAATATTCATGGTATAATAATTTATTTGATACTATCCATTCTAATATTAAGAAATAATATTAACTTAAATGGTGAACATCTAAAAATATTACAAAAAAAATTAATCGGTATAGAGTATTTAGTTATTGATGAAAAAATATAGTGGAATGACATATGCTCGCTTTAATCAATATGCGACTATGCTAAGCTTTCCCTGAATGTCAAAATCAAGTCTTTAATGATTGATCAGTCATTCTGGTTGGTGATTTTGGGCAGATCCTGCTGATGCTAGATGAACCTATATATTCACAAATTTCTTAACATGACCTGTTATTAAATGATTGTATTATAATATATATTCAGTTTTGGGAAGTCTATTAGCTCGATGTTATTCTATGTCAGTCTGAAAATTCTGATGATCAGCATAATTTTAGGATCATATTAATGAGAATGCGAGATAGTGAATCTATATTGAATGACTGAAAAGTTCCTGCTACAAGATACTAACTGTATCATTTACAGAATTCTCAGATGGCATATACGTTTTATCTAGAAAGTCTAATGTTACCAAATTTAATATTAATAGACTCAATTGTTAAACTGCTCTATTTCTAGAATCAAAGCCATTCATTCATACAGGTGATAACAAAGCATTTAAGGCTAATTCAGACGAAGCAAAAGGACTTGAGTGTCAATTATTATTGGCAAAAGATACAAAAGTTATGCTCAGGACTAACTTATGGACTGAAGCTGGTTTAATAAACGGTTATATAGGTACTATTCAAGAAATTATATTTGAAAAAAACCTGTTATTCCCTTCACTTTCTATTATCATTCTGATAGAATTTAACAACTATTTCAGCTCTGCTATTATTACTAAAGGTAAGAGGATTGTTCTAATTTCTTTAATTAGACATATAGTGTGACCTCTCTAAATGCATCCTCCTTAAATACATGCATATATATATTTTTTATAAATGCACATTCCACACAGCCTCAAGTATATAAAGATCATACAAAATTTTTCTCTTTAAATGCACATCCTTCTTAAATACACATTTTTTCAAATTTTCACTATGGTCTCAAGAGGGATGCATTTAGAGAAGTCTCACTGTAGCTAGGAGGAAAAAAAAGGAATTTGCATACAGTTGCAAGTTCCTATTTGTCTTGCGTAGGTCATCACAGTATATAAAAGCTAAGGATTGGCATTGAAAAGGCTGTGATAGATCTTGAGAAAAATAAGTATGCTGTTAAACTTTTATTCGTAACAACTTCACAGATTTGTACTTTTCAAAATACCATTTTTAGTTCTTTTTTCTTGGAATGACTTCAATATATCAAAACTTGCAAGAGATTTCAGAAGAGAATAGCCAAAAAGAAACGTTTAATATTTCTGATTTTTCAAATAAATATATAACAATTTTTTATGTAACACTATTTTATTATGCATTTAAATTATAACACAAATTATGTGATGATTAAATGTTTATTGCATATAAAATTTGCAGAAAGTAATGAAAATAAAATATTTAGAATTATGCTTCAGACGCTCTAATGGTTTTCGTTACCTAGTTTAATAATGATATTTGGTATCTTACAAGAGATTCTAAAATAATTTAGATTTTATTTCTTACAGATTATTTGAAATTTGTATAAATGCAGTTTCTGTTAAGTGTTTTTGAAGTTATATAGTTTTTTTGCAATCAAATCAGTAAAATTGTTTAATAATATTTATTTTATTTTTATTTATATGTAATATATATTGGATATTATATGATATTTTAATATTAAACTATAAATCCATTATTTTTAATCATTAAAAACTTTAAATATGAACAAATTATGAGCAAATATTATATAAAATTATTTTATTAATTCTAATTCTTTTTTTATTTTAATATTAAAGATCAAATAAAAATCTTAATAAAAATTCTGAAAATAAAGAAGATGAAGAAGAAAATATTAATTTAGCTAATATATAAAAGATTTTTCTAATTATTTGCAAGGATAAATAGAAATATTAGAAGAAACTCATAAATATTAAAATAAAAAAGATAAAGAAGATAATGCAATTGATAAATTAAATGTAATAATAATTAATAATATTATCTATTTTGTAATTGATCTTAATGCTAAATGAAAATTAGATTTTCTTTTTAAAAAGTTAAAATTACTTTTTTAATAATAAATAAATAATAATAAATAAATAAATAATTTTGTTATATTATTGAATTATAATAAATTAATTTTTTAATAAAAATTAATAAATAATATCATTATTTATTGAATTATTATAAAAAATTCTAATAGTAAATTATTTAATATAATTTATATTAATATTTCAAATATCTTAGACCAATGATGAGTTTGAATACATTTTTTAATTTTAGATAAGGTTTTAGAAATATAAAATTATATTAAAACCTGTTTAAAAATATTCAAAATTGTCCAATTTTTCAATACTGTCTTAGATACTAGAAAGTCATTATCTAAGGTCTCAGACTATCTTAAACTGTTCTTTCAAAAAATATCATATTTTAATTATAATACTAACTATGGTATTCCTTTAAATAATATGTAATCTGTAAGAATATTTTATTAATGATTTCTTATTATTAATAATGTTTACATATGATTTTTGATTATATAACTAAAAATAAATAAATGAAGTTTTTCAGTTATATAATCATATTAAATAAATTTATAAATAAATTAAAAAACTTTTTTAAATGATTTAAAGTTTTTGAAATAGAAAAAAGAAAAACTGAAAAGAAAATCAATTTTATTTTTTAATACGTTTAAATTTAATATTAATACATTTTTTATTTTTTTGTCAATTTTTCTCTTTTTATTGTAAAAGTCCATTTTATCTTTAAATTTAAAAGCAATATTATTTATAATTAAGAATTATTTTTCAAAAATTTTATTAAATATTAATAATGTATAAATTATTTTGTAAGGAAAGTTAAAAAAAAATTTTTTTTTTAATAATAAATTATTATAAATAATAATCTAATTATTTAAATCATAATATTTTGTTATACATTAATTTTAGAATCATAAAAATATTATTATTTTATATATTTTAATAAGAAAATTGCAAACTAAATTATACTTTTTTATAATTATTAAATATTAAATTATTTTTAAAAGTTTAAAATATTTTAAACTAATATAATTTATGATTTAATAATACTAAATATAAAGATAATACATATAATATTTATTGATTAGACAAATCTAATGATATATTTTACCTTTTTATAATCATTAGATATTTAAAATATCTTGATTTTTATATTAATTATTTAAGATATAATTATTTAAATTTATTTTAAGACTTTTTTATTTAAAAATAGAAATATAAAACTTATTAATATTATAATATATTATTATTATAAATTTATACTAAAAAATATTAAAAAAAATACTTAATTTTATAATAATTTAAATTTAATATGTAAGCTTTGCTATTAAAAAAGGATTCCAGAATTTTTTAACAGATTTTTGATTCATATTATAATATATTAAATATACTTTATTTGGTTAAATTTTTAGAGTCTATTAGCATGCTTAAATATTTGTGTAATATCAATCAAATCTATAATTAGATTTTATAGAAATGATCAACATAAATTTTAGAAATGATCGACATATATTAATAGTGTAACAATGCTTCTTTAATAGCAAAATCTCGTGTTACAACAATATTTGCAAGGCAGATTTAATATTTTAAAATAATTTAATATTTGTAAAAATAATTATTATCCTTATTAATTTTTTTTTTAGAGTGCGGAAGATAATTTCGGCCAAGAGATTAGCTTTATTAATAATGTTTGCTTTCGCTAAAAGATCTCTTAAAGAAATATATCTGTATTTCTTATGAGTAATAATTATTTGAAATGTTCAAGTTAAACAAATTTAAAATGCAAGCGAACTTTAAAGTTGAATAAAAGTATGTTCTCTAAATTTAAAAGTAAATATTTACTCTTTTTAATAAAGTTCTAATATAAGAATGATTGATCTTATGAGTCCGAAAGACGAAAACTTTCATGAATGCGTTTTGGCGTAATTGCGCGCATCTAACTTGAGAACAAAAGTGACACAAAACTATTTTTTTTTTTTTACTATAGGATTATCCGGGCAAAAATTTTTACCATGTCTATATTAATTATCCGATTTTAATACTCTACCATCGAAACGAAAAATTAATAAAAGCTGATTGCGGGAGATAATTAGTGACAGATGAAGTTGATAAAGAGCCGTTTTCGAATTGCTAAAAAAGTAACATCACATGAAAGTCACTTTCCAAGGACAATGTCGGAAATGTTATGCATGGTATACACAGAAAACCTTACAAAAGCGAGAAGTATTAATAGTATGCTTGAATAACCAATAAAGTAATTTTACATTCTAAGCCAAATTGTCCCTCATAACGAATTACATTGAATTTGAAACCTTAATCATTTAAACAATAATTTATCATATAAATGTCTTTATATTTAAAATAGAAAACATGTTAAAAGAAAATATTATTTTTAGAGACTAAAATAAAGTATATTTGAAGTTGGTCAAGTTTTCTGTTACATGAATGCATTTAATTCGTCGCAAAAAAAAAAACTTTAGTTATGACAAAGAAGATGCATTCATTCAAATTTTCTGAAACTTTAGGATTATACATTTGTTATTCCTGGTCTTACAACGTCTTTAGGATTAAATCCGAATGAATCATCGGGAAATATGTAATTAATTCGTAAAGAAGCATTGTCGAATTAGTAAAAATAAAAAAAATAAAATAAAAATAAAAAATCGGATTTGTACAGTAACATCAATTTTAATAAAAGGGTAATTTTATTGTCACTTTATTATTGATTTTAATTAGCATGCGGATAAATAAGAAAATAAAGGCATTGGTTCTGAATATGTTAAAACAAAGAAATTTAATTTTACGCATATATATATATATAGATTTTATATTTGGTTATATCAAATAAAATGAATTCTTTAAAAAAATGCATTGTCACACTATCGATTAAAAAGTAACCGTCTTAGATCCATTTAATTTGCTGAAAAAATTCCCAAAGTTTACTTGCCTTATTCACGTCTATTCTTAATAATTTTTGTGCGTCGCTCTTACGGAATGGTAAGTTCTTTTCAATGTAACGTCTCGCGGAAGAAACTAAGATATATTTTGAAGTTAAATATTGTATGGGTGTTAGGCGTAATATGGAAGTTACATGAGCTTCTTTTGGATGCAACCAAGAATAATGCGTTAAATGATGAATATTGAGAGGTTGTCCCTTCCATTTGATATTTATATTTGTATCATCTAACAATGACATGTCGATATTTAAATCTTCAATGTTTTTCTTGAGTTCCCCGATCTCCATTATAGGCGAATTCGGGAAGAGAATGGATTTTGTTTCAGTGAATGTTGTTGAAGTAATATTTAATGTTGATTCTAAAAGTCCACGATCCTGCAACACACGAGCTAAGCTATTGCTCTTTCGTTTTCTTTCCGAAATTGGTTTATCGAAATGTTTAATTTTAGAAATTTTTGTTTTCTGCATATTTGAAGAATTTTGTGAACTAGTAGTCGAAGAACTAGAAGAATCTATTGGCGAATTCAATAGATAATTTATTTTCATTAAACAAGACGAATCTTCCACTTTTATGTTTGGTGCAATCTTTTGATATGGTTTTACGCGTGAATAACTGTTTTTTCTCATAACATGCATTTCCCGAGTTTTCGTTTCTAGTGTGCTTAATTTTGTCTCTGTTTGGATTGTTATTTTTCCTGCTACTTCATGGTTGTTGAAGCATGTGGAAAGTTTTGTATTGTCTGTGCTAGTGTTTATTGGATCACCATTTATGCTGTATGGTTTCTTGTGAACAGTCGATCTTACATTTGATTGATTTCGTTCTAAGCAAGCTAATTCGTGAAGAGGTTCATATAATAACGTTTTGCTTGAATGTTTCGATTGTGAACGAAAATAATCTGTTTGTTGATTATGATCAAAATTTAGATTGCTATTTGGAGAAAATTGATGTGTTTGATCAGGTGTGCGAAGGGAAAAATGATTCAGAGTGTCGAAAGGTGAATTTTTAAGCGATAGGACTGCTTTTTGTCTTATTGTAAAGTCATCATTTGGCGAAGTGGGAGCTGATAAGGGTGGTGTATTAATATCATAGTTATCATAGTTATCAAGTGAATACATCACGTTAAATTAATAAAAGAGAGAAATATTTTTTGATATTCAGGATTCGTTAAAATAATTAAGGGATTTTATAATTATTATATTTTTTTTTTTATATATTTTTTTTTTAATCTTTTTCTTTTTTCTTTTTTCTCTTTTTTTTTTAAAAAAAAAAATGTAAGGATATTGCTAGTTAATGAAACAAAAAAAAAGTGAAAAAAAAAAGAAATTTAAAAATAAGTCTATTTATATTTGTCTTTACATATGAATCTTGATTTTCAAATTTTGTTTACTCGTATAAAAAAAGACCGTTCTAGAATATTCATACATATAAAAATGATAAATATAGGGTGGGAGTTCTTTCTGTTAAAAATAAAAAGGGAATTTTTCCGATCCATTCTTTTGAAAATGGATTTACTATATAAGCAGATTACTGTTTTTAATTAGTAATGACTTCTTAAACTTTTTATTTTTTTTTTCACGGTAAACAAACAAATGAATCGGCTGTAATTCGTAATTCGTGAATTTGTCTATATATTTCAAAACTTAAATATGCACACGGGGGTAAAATTATTAGTAATGCTAAATTGGTGAAGTTTTTATTGAAATTTATTATTATTAATCTGCAAATTTAATAATCATATTCATTTCAAAACTATACATTTCCCCATAAACATTATGTGGTCATAGCGTTTTGAGAAAATTGATAAATTTATATGAAAAGAATATATATATTTTTTTAATTAGTAATTGCTTAATAATTACAAAATGTAAAAAAAAAAATTTTTAATGTTATTTTTTCCTATTTAATTACATTCATCAAAAGCTAGGCAAAGTATTAAAATTACTATTTTTTTTTTTTCCAAGTCAAAGAAAATTTGGAAAAATCAAAACGAGAACTCTCTTTTGCTACATGGCCAAGACTCGATACTTGGGACCAATCGATTAATGGTAAAAGTCAACCATTTCTTGCCGAATTAAACCTATTCATTTTATTGTATCCGAACTGATTAAATTTCAAAATACCGTCGCATCTTGGCTAGAAAATTTTATTACGGCACTAAAACCCTCATTTCGACTTGCATCCCAATTCTCAAAACGGAATGGTTTCAAATTTAACAAAGTATCTTTTTTTTTAAAATTTTAAAAGAAAAAAAGTTTTACGTGACATGTTTAAATATATTTCAGCACATGACCAATATTCATGAATCTTTTTTATAAAAGGTATTTCAAGGGGTCGGAATGTATGTAAATAAAAATTACTGCGGCTTAATCAGACTAACGCAATTCAGTTATTTAATTGCTTAATTCTATTTCAAGTAATTAAGCGTTTTTGAAATCTTTTAGCCGCGGAAGGTTTTTTCCTCAAAAAGTTTTCCGATATCACCTTTACTCATTTTAGGCAAAGTTTGTAGTGCCGAAAAAGCCGAAAAAAAAAATTTCTCCACCTGCTTTTAATCTACACTTAACGAGTGTAAATATTTCATAAAGTACAAATAAAACTTCGCGAAAAAAAACCAATGTGGGTTAGATTGCTATGCAAATTGATAGTGTTTTATCATATCGACATCACGTTGGGGAAGAGATGAAAAAAAAAACCTAATAGAACTCGTGTGACACATGCAAGGGAAAGGGAACCCATATAAAAAAAACCTGATAACCCGATGTAAAATGTTAAACAAGAAAAAAGAATGACATTACAATTTAATGTTCACACGCGTTCTTATTCAAATTGCTTTGTAAAAAGTATAAATGGATATGCCGAAATAATAAAAAAGTTAATAAAATATAGTAAATTGAAATTTTCTTTGTATTATTAAGGTTTGAATTATTTATCCAAATGGTTTTAATGATTTTAATGATCATTTCTAAATAAATTTTCCGGCATAAATCCGGACGCCAAAAATTTTTTACCTTCTTAATACAGATAGATCCTTTCCTTAAAGAATAATGATTGGTTTTTATCGATGACAATAGGTTGACATTACAAGGAGCCAAGATCAATAATCATTTGTAGAAGAAATAACTCCATTATAAAAAGCTTTTCAGATGAAATTTAATTACATTATTACTTCTATTCAGTTGAATTATATTTGTAAGAACAAAAAAAAAATGTTGCATCAATTTATAAACCAATCATTTGCCATTCGACATGAAATGATTGGAACGCAAATTTTCACGTGATCAAGTGACGTTCCGTACTTTACATTTTCTTTGTTTCGATACTTTGATAATCTTGGCTAATTAATCTGGGCATGCTCTAGATCTCAATCAAAAGAGAAATTTAATGAAAGAATAAGAAAAAAGGAAAAAAAAAATAAATGTCTTGGACACACATAAAATGTCTTGATTGTGTTACAGCCCAAATTTTATTTTATTTTTAGTTTTATTTTTATTTTTTTTTTTTTGTTACAGAAAAGACTTAAAGGAAAGATCTTTGGAAGATTGAATTCTTACTGTATTATGATAGATAAAAATGCATGTACATGACAAAATCGAATTCAAATCGGTAAAAATGGGAAAAGTCTCTTTTTGGAAATTACTTTATTAAGCCCACTTACGTAATGCACGTGATCCGATGCAAATTTGCATAATACCCCTCATAAATAAATACGTTAACGAAAAGCAACGTATCACACATTTTCAAAGATATTAATTACGTTTGAAATGGATTGATTTGGTCATTACAATCCTTTTGAATCAAAACACTGAAAGGGATTAAAATAAAACATGTGAATCATGCGCAGTCGTTTGTATGACGCGTTGTTGAACTTGTCACCACATCATTATTTATATTTTTTTGTTTCGAACCGAAAAGAGCAAGGACAAAAGGTTTAAATTTGGAGGAATCCTTCAAAGAAAACGAGATAAGAGCTTCCATTTAAATCGCAAAAATGCCAATTTTTCGACAGGGTAGTGCAAACATGTGGCTTGGATTTGCTTCCCCAAAAGGTACACGGGTGTGTTCGGTGTTTGACTAAATATTTGTAGCCTAGATTGTAACAAGTTGCTCCTGATATCCTGTTATGTAAAATGAATTTAATTAAAAATAAAATAATAGAATGCATTCTAATTTATCACATTTAAAACAGAGAAAACATATATGAAACAAAATGTTAATTCAATTCGGTTCTCATAATGGTTATCAAACATCTATAATTAATATAATTATGTTTATTATTATCAAATGAAATGTTATTATATTACTTCAAACATTATCAAAATTTGCATATTAGCGCATTCCGTAAATTCCCTCGTCTTGTCTTCCCAATGGGTCTATCTTTTCTATTATGAGTCATCAAAACCATTTCGAATTGTCGACCATCAAATTAACCTTGCATGAAGATCGGAAGGATCTAGCTCATCGGATGATTGTTGAAGAACAAATGACTTTTCATTTCCTCAATTCTTATCATTAACGTTGTCGTATATTTCCTTGTTTCCTTTTGATAGGATTCTTTCGGAAATTCATTACCTGACGAGGGAAATGTGCGCTGAGAATTTAAATTAGGAGGCTTTCATTTTAAAATTTAATCTTACATTTGATGCAATGTGTTGTTCATCTTTTGTGATAGTTCGGTAAAATTTTTATCAATTAGATTTTTTTATTCCGACTTTTTTTTTTGGTTTTTACTTCACATGACCACCTGTAAACCATTATTTTAAAGTTTTACTAATCCTAAATTGGTGGAAATCGGGGTTTTATTGGCAAGTATATGTCACGCCATATTATATCATCACTCCAATTAACCTTAAATGAAGGTTTCATAAAATTCTTTTATGGAAACTTTCCGTTTTTTTTTTTTTAAAAAAAAATCGATGATTACAATTCTTAATTCTCAATTCAAAGTTCTACATCACTTATTTTTTTTTGACACGTGTGCCTTCATATGGGTTTGTGCCAAATCATTCTGAATTGGCGTATAATTTTTTTCCCTGGCAATCTTTAAAAGGAATTTTTTGAACTTTATAAATCAGGATTGATGGTGATTATTGATGGTATGACCGATTTATAGAAGGATTGTGGCTTGCATTCATTTGGTACAAAATCACGAAAGTAGAGATGGTTTGTTACTGAACATCGAATTTAATTTATGCTTTTTTTTTTTTTTTTTTTTTTTTTTTTTACAAATCTAATAACTTTTTAATCCAAGTTAACCATTTTGAAAATCTTTTTTTTTCCTTGACTTTTCCGGCGAGTTATAGCATCATATTGTAGCACATTACGTTGCCAATTTTCCTTTTTTAATCATTGAAACTTTACCCAAGAAAAGAGAAAGTATAAATAATCCATTGATAACAGAAATTAAAATTCAAATAAATCAACCGAACCTTGACATGTCATGTTTGTGAAGTCAATAACATCCTTTAACTTTGTATGTCCGAGATTTCGAATTTTTTCAGAGCTCAAGTTTTTAATCTCGAAAAAAAAAATCTTAATCGCGTGTGTCTTATTGTCTATTAAGGCAACTTAATTCAACGCCCTTGCTCCTTTATAAGTAAATTCAATTTGGAAAATTTATTTTCTTCCACTTTTATTTGCTTATTTTGTCGTCCCTATATTTTGACATTTCCGGATGATGGTGTGGTGGCTGACATATTTGTTTTTTCATCATAAATTTTGTACGACGAGATTTTTTTTTATATTTCTTTTTTTTTTCTTTTTCAGATAATAATAATAAGAAAGAAAAAAAAATAATTAATGATAATTCAAGATTTTCTAAAACCTCATAATTGCAATTAATAATCCGTGAACAATAAATTAATTAACAAATTAACCAGTAACGTTTCTTCATTTTAATATTTTAATTATCACAGTCGTACACCCCGAATATGTATGTATCTTCTTTACGAAAGTGATATTTATAGTTGAAGTACTGTGTTGATCCGTGAATTTCTTGGCCAAACATTTAGCCGCTCACTTTTTTAAATTAATGAACAAGCAAAAAAGTATTATATATATATTATATATGTGTGTGTTTATGTATCTTTTATATATTTCTTATATATTATATATATATATATATATATATATTTGAATTTTATTCTGTTTGTCAACCCCATCAATTAAACATGCATATTATTTATATATCGATATAACGATCACATCATTTCAAACATACGATTATTTGTATGATTTGTATAATAATATACGCATTTCAAATTTGGTTAGCTCGTTACGAGTCTATAAATATTCATCATTTGTGACTTTAAAAAAAAAACTCTTTTTTTGTTCTAAAGCTAAAGCTTTTTGTGGAAAAAAAAAGATTTTTTTTTTATTTCTTCTTATTTTTTTTCCTCTCCCTCCTCTCTCATCAAACTTAATAAAAACATATATTTTATAATATATTATATATACTTCTTCGTTTTAGATTTTTTCTACAATCTCTATTTATTTTTTAAAAAAAAAAAATATACAGAATATCAATATTTCACTCATCTTCTCTCTTCGAGAACTTTTTTTTTAAAAAATACGAGAATTTGCGTTAATACATATATTTATTTTTACAATCCGCCTTCACATCTACTAAAAAAAAAAATAAATAAATAAAAACAATGTATTCTCAAATGGGACATACCGGTGCCCCTTACTCTCCCCCTCCTTCCCCGCCAAAATCGCCAGAGTCACCAAAATCGGGAATGTGGTTAAAGATGAACGATGGTAAAGTCTTTTCCCACAAATCTACGGAGTTGGGAGTTATACCAAAGTCGATCGAAAGTGTTACGCAACAACCCTTGTTAAATTCGAATGTTGTTATTCATCCATATGATATTTATTCTAAAACCTCGGCAAACGTCGCAACTTATGAAACCCAAATTCATCAAATCCATGATACCCGAATCTATGAAACAAAATCCGAAACCTCAAAACTTATCGAAAAACCACCCCAAGTTGAAACTCAAAAGTTGTCCAAAATGAGTATAACCTTTATGTTAGATAATCCACGTGATGAAACAACTTCCTTACCCACTACAAAAGATGATTCCGAACTCGGTAAAGAAATCGATCGTAAAGTTTATGCTGGAAGGAAACGAAGGGGTCGTAAGAATCCTTACCCCATGAGGGCTCCCCCCAAGGACGCCCCAGGGATAAATCACAAGGTTGACGTTTATATGAAAGACCCCGCCGTCATTATGCGAAGTAACGTAACTTCAACCGTGAAATCATCCACAAAATCATCCGCAAATTCGGTCGGACGTTCATATACCCCGCTTCAAACGTCGTCAAAAAAGTCCGATGAAATCGAATCAAATCATGAACCGATGACAGATAAGGGGTCAAAAGTTGGTCTAAAGAGCAAGGGAAAACCGCCGATGAGAAGGCAACGTCAATCAAGACGTTCAGGAGCCGTCAAACCCGAACGAAAGCGAAAGGGAAATAGCTTGGCCAGAGTAATGGCTGATCGAGGACTTTTGGAATCTATTTTTAACGCCGTTATCGCTTCTGATATCAAGTCGGTCAGAATTCCACCTCCGCAACCAATGCAACATCAAGAGTTGATGAAAGCGATCAAGGAATTAAATGTAGATCATAGTATCTTGGATAATTACACTCCAAGCATAGCTTGGAAAGGTCAACCCCTCAATATTTCACATTTACCTCATTATGAAGATTTGCATGAGACTGAAGCAAGTGTCGTTTCAATCCTTCGCCTCACTCCGGTACAATACTTGACTGGTAAACATACTCTTGTCTCCGCCGCTAATAGATATATTCAGAGGAACTTGCCATTTAAGAAGAGCGATGCCCAGAAGCTTTTGCGCATCGATGTAAATAAAGCCAGCAAGCTCTGGGAATTCTTCCGTCAGGTCCGATGGATCTAAAATGTTGGCAAAATTAAGAAAGATCTTTTTGGACAAATGATGAACGTGTTCAAATCTCATCGGAAATTTCACTTGATCGTTATGAAATCAACAGTCTTTGTAAATAATTTTTTATATTTTTATTCTCTTGCATAAACTTTAGAAATTCTTTTTCTCCCTTTATTTTTTTTTTTATTTTGTGAATAGATAAATTTTTTTTTCCTCTTATTTTTCAAACCAAATGCATTTTTCCGTTTTTTTCAATTTGTAAATTATTTTTAAATTTTTTAAAAGGTTAGAATGAATAATTTGTTTTAAATTTTTTTTTTATCGTCGTGACGCATAAATAATTTATAATTTCTTTTTTTTTTACGAAGAAAAAAATAAAAAATAAATAAATAAAATAATTAATTAATTAAATAAAACAAAGATGTGATAAATTATTATTGCAAATAAAATTAAACGCATACAGATTTATCGTCAACAATTTTTTTTTTTTTAAATTTCTAATAATAATAATAATAAAAATGGCTTTTTTTTCAAAATGATTGTGAGAATCAATTTTTTTAATCGTCTTCCCGGAGCCCAAAAACGTTTGTTTATTAAATTCCCCATTCGTCATTTGTAATTCAAAAATTTTTAATTTAGTTTATACAAAGAAATTCAAATCCACGTGCAATTGAAATTGAATTCAAAAAAAACGATAAATAAATAATGTATCAAAAATAAACCAATGGAAATTTAAATTGAAATGCTACGCCTTTTCAGTTTGAAATTTGTTTAAAGATTTTTTTTAAAAAAATTTTGATAAACGTTGGGAAAGCTTTCTTATTTTTTTTTTTCTCAGTAAAAGATGCAAGTAGTTAATATTACCATTGTTGACTCGCCTAAATGATTACAACGATTCATTTAAATTTTTTTGCATTTTGCTACAAGGACTAAATTAAAAAAACATGGCGTGATGTACTATTATTTTTTAATGTCTCAGATTTCTTCCTGATAAAGATAAGGCGAATCATTAATTTACACAAATATTACAAACATCTGCATCAATAGACAGTTTGTTTCTTATAATTTCAATGAGATTTTGCTAAATTTAGAAATAAAATTTTGCTTTTCAATCAAAAAAAAAAGTTTGTAACCTCTTTTCCTTTAAAAATGAAAGATGTTGATTGTATCGTAAAGTTTAGGAAGGTTATTGAATAATATTCAAACGTGCACTTTTTTTTATCTGCATCTAAATAGAAACATGATTGATTTATAAAATGAATATGAATATATCATTGCATAAGGAAGTGATCTGGAGCTGAAGACGTGTAAAAAAAAAAAACCTTTTTTTACTCTTGACGAACTTCCTAATTTGTTATTTAAAAATAGAAAATCTTTTTTTCACATTTCACACAAATCAAACAATATCACAATGATATTATTGTGCTTTCAAAACAAAAGTGTTTTGCATAAAGTAAATAAAAATAATAATAATTTTCACAGAACATACTCGGAATTCTCGCGATCATTATATCAAATGAAATCCCGGATCTAACCAACATTCACTTTATTGCACATACAATTGCATCGTAAATTTGAATGTTGATTTTTTTGTTGTTGTTTTGTTGTTGTTTCGCTCACCCTTTTAATTTGTCCTTTGATTTGATGATGAATCTTGTTTCTAATACTAAGCTTATTCATTTAATTGTTGACTTCATGTTTTACTAATAATTCCTAAACAAATCATCGAAATTGATTTGTGATTTACCAATATACTTGCATGAACCCTATGAACCCTGTGATCTTCAAATCAAAGCGGGGAGATACAAATAAAAGGAAAAAAAAAAATGGAGATTTGATTATATTGACAGAATAATTTGATTGATTAATTTGATTAAATGATGTTTGTACTTTAAAAAATCTACAAGGTGTTCACTTTTTTAAAAAAAGAAATTTCACTCCGTAAAAAGGGATGCACCATTTTTTTTTCTGAGCTTAAAAATAAAGTGAGCGACGACCGTCATATTAATGGCATGCATATCATGTTTCACCAAAATTTAGGTCCGAATAAAGTACATAAGATTCTCAATATTTTGCATAATCCTACCTGTAAGCTTATTAAATAATGATGGTTGCGTTACTTGAGTAAGCAGGGAAATAATTAAAATTTAAACCGGATCGTATCCCCGGCATTTATTTATGACAACTTGATATTCATCAACTGAAAAGGGAGTTGTTTTTTTCTCGAATAAATCTTTGCGCAAATCATTTATCTAGGAACTCAGGATTGGAAGATACGATTAAGATAAATTGCATGAAACCTAGACTGAATCATCATCACTAGGGTCAAAAAAAAAAAAAGAAAAAAAAGAGGGTAAAAACATAATTAATTGCACAAATAAAGTTATTTCCGGTATTTTCATTGAACCAATAATAATATATTTTTTTTTCTTTTGCGTATTTTTAGTGTCATCTGTCACATTTAACCTGATTTTTCGTCATTTCAAGCATAATCCTTTATTGCTATTGTATCAATATAAATAAATAAATGTATAAATGCACATATTAGTATTTTAAAGATAAATAAATTTATCAAGGGCGTAGGGCCGTGTTCACATGATCCGTTTCCAAAAAAAAGGGAACATCAAAAGGGTGTGTAGGGAGATAGTAGATTTGATGTGGGAATTTTTTTTTTTAAAAAAAAAAAGATAAAAATAAAAAAGACAAGAAAACGATAATTATTCAATAATGCAGTTCGCATCGGGACAGTCCGAAAAAAGCAAAACCAACAAGTCTCAATGGTGATGATCGATATTCAATGAACCACCACAGTTGTGAAAGTTTTAAGGCACATATGGTACTCGATTAATTTAATATAAACAAAAATTCATGATTGGGAAACGAATTAAAAGAATGTTCTGTCAATATTACTGTAAGCGGTCAACGCGATTTCATATGCAAATACCAAACTGCTTGTAAGGAGTTAATTTTAATTAGTATTATTATTATTATTATATTTTATTTTATTTTATTATATTTATATATATATATATATTTTACAAATTATAACGCGACATTTTCTTGAATTTATTTGGTAAACAATATAAACGAACAAATTCAGGGGAAAGGTTCGCATATCCGGTGTTTTAAAGCTAAAGCGCCGATCAACGTCACGTCAAAATGACACCACGATCACCAAGTCATCATTTTCCACGTGACAAAGGATTTAGTTATAACCGACATCCTGCTTAACATTCGGTTGATCACGCCACCTTTTTTTGTTTTCATTTAGAATCCATTCGCAACAAACAAGTTTCTTTGAACAAATTGACCCCATAGTCGGACATTCCCGTCATCACGGCCCGCGGCACTTTCCAGAACGTTATTAATCACCTATTGGCTTTATATAGAAGAATGGCAGACACCGTTTCACTAATTCGGATAATTTTCCGTCACATTGAATTCGATATGTGATTCAACAATAAAAAGTCTCATCACCAAAATTTGAAAAAAGAAAAACGGGTTGATCTGATAGGAATAATAAACGCGCCAAACCCATAAACAATACGGGTCATACGTCTAACAAATATTTAACAAACAAAAGGAAATGTGATTTATTTTATATATATATTTTTGCAAAAAGTGCAAAAAGAGAAGGAATTCGGATTCCGGTAATTATAATACCGATTTTCAATTAAATAACCTAAAAGCATTATGTTATTTTTATTTCCAATTTCAGACCGTATTTTCCCGATTAACAGGCGTATTTTGATGGTTTTTCTAATGAAAATCCTCCTCTTTATCGCAAATTTCCAATTCAAATAAAGAACTGCGTAATTTTGATCAATCCATTCATTATCTTATACCAAAACGGAAATTTTACTTTGGCGTAACGCTTAGATTAAAATTATTTTGGGCATTATTGAAAAAAAAAAAATAAAATAAAATAAAATAAAATTATTCGGGATGTCTCCTAAAAGGAAAAAAAATTCCTTTTCGTTCAGGAAAGAAACTTAATTTATCTGGTTAGATTGGACGGGGTACATTTACGCCATATTTCTGCTTTTGTTTTCAGGGATTTTCTGTTGAAAATATAATTTTCCGCTTAGAATTCGAAATTTACAAAAACGGTATGTATTTTTGCCGGTGGTTAACGTATAGGAAATTTGAAAAGTTTGGCACAGTAAAACAAAAAAAAAAAAAAAAAAAAAAAAAGGCATTTAAATTATCTCGTCTCATATCACTCATGTAAACAGAAGAATCATTTCAATCCAATTTTTTTTTCAATTCGTTGATAATTTACTATTCTTATCAAGAAGCATATCATCCCTCAGCGTGATTTTTTTTTTGTTTATCATAAATTATCTTTATTTTAAATTATCATCTCCCACCCCCTTAAGATTCATTCTTATCTGTTAGTCACGTTCATTTAATTTCCAGTAATGTGAAGAATAAACTATAGAACTCCTAATAGAGATGTTGCATTTCTACAATAACGGTAATAATCCAATCAAACAAAACAATCATAATAACCAATTCGAATTAATAATACTGCGGTGAAATGATGAACATTTGAAAAAATATATTGTATTGGCTGCATTGGCGTTTAAATTGGTAATACAATAAAAATTAAAAATTTTTTTATATTACAAACCTTTATTTTATATTTATTTGCTTTTTTATATAAAAGAGTGTTGAAAAACTTACTTGTTATTATTATTATATATCTCAATAAAAATAAAAAAATTATCCTTGGCAATATTTTTTTTTAAAGTGAGCCTGTTAAAATAATCTTAAAATAAACATTTTTCTGAATAAGTTATATATATTTATATATACTATATTAACTTATCGGGGTATTTAATATTTTTTAGCTCCGAGATTTTACAATATATATATATATACACATCTAAAGCGCGTTAAGTGCACTTCAAAAAAAAAAATTCATAAAAAAAATTTTTCCAATTTTTTTTTTTTTTAAAATAATTCAAACATTAAAAAAATTTAAAAAATCCTCAAGGTTTTTCTTGCCAAACGAGCTATACCTTTATTTTTTTTCTTAGACATCATGTCTTCAAATTTATTTATGCAGGTTCCTATCGCTACCGTAGGTGCTAAACCTTTCGCACCTCTTTCGCCACCTTTATCTCCAGAACCTAAAAAGTCAGCTGAAAAGTCATCAATCTATTCATCTCATCAAGTCACCAAAACATCATCGTCATCAGCCGCCATGAGCATTATGAATATTCTTAAACATGGGGATGACGAGCAAAGAAAAAGTGTCGAGACCCTTTCTACCAAATCAAAACCAAGTAACAAATATAGGATGAGGATCTGTGACGCCCCACCGGAATTATTGGAGATCATAAAACGTTCCGAAATGAAGAACGAAACTTCCTTGCCAAACCAGTCATCTCCAATCGTTAACGTCGCAACAAAGTCAAATGTCGTAAAGTCATCTAGTGATGAAAAAAGACACAGGATTAGAAAAAATCCTTACCCAAAGAAAGCTCCCTCCAAATCATCTCCCGGGATCACCCTCCAAGTGGACGTCTACACGACACTTAGAGAAGATCCCCAAGCTCTATTACGAAGGAATGAGCCATCAAAGGCGTATTCATATTCAACAATGACCGGCGGTGATCTCATGTCACTATCATTCACCGATAGTTCATCTGGTACGGAATCATCTCCACCGCACAGCCCAGGTCCACAACGTTTGTCATCAAAGGGTCATATCATCAAGACGAAAACGAAAACCAAACGATCGAAACCAATTATTTCCGAAAGAAAGCGCAAAGGAAACAGCCTCGCCAGAGTTATGGCGGATCGTGGTCTCTTAGAATCAACCTTAACTCCTATAGTTATCGCGGGAGAAATAAAACCAATTCGTATACCACCACCCCCTCCGATGCAATTTGATGAATTGATGAAGAGCATTGATCAATTAAATCTTGATTTAACCATGCTTCATCGTTCGAATCCAAAGATTCATTGGAAAGGGCAACCGTTATCCATTTCACATTTACCTCATCATAATTCTTTACATCAAAAAGAGGCTCATGTGGCTTCAACTTTACGTCTTACCCCTGTCCAATATTTAACGGCGAAGCATACTTTGATCTCATCCGCTAGAAGGTATGCGCAAAAATCGCTTCCCTTCCGTAAAAGTGATGCGCAAAAGCTTCTAAGAATTGATGTTAATAAAGCAAGCAAACTTTGGGAATTTTTTATGCAAGTTAAATGGATTTAAGATCTTTTTATTATAATTTAATTACACATCTTCCTCTTTATATGCTAAAAATAAATCAAAAACATTCCACAGCATTGAATATATTTTTTATATTCTCTCCTCATCCACTCATTCACAAAAGATCTCTTAAGATATGATATAATGATAAATTAAATAGTAAATGAACATTAGAATTTTTTCATAGTTAGATAAAACCAATTTTGTAAATATCATGAAATAGAATACTTTTTTTTTTTTGTTTATTTTTCTTTTTCCTGGTTTATTGAAGTCAGATTAATTTTTACTTACATCTTTTCAATTATTTTTTTTTCTCCACTCCTTTTTTTTCTTTTTTTTTTGTAAATTAACAAGAACATGTTTACGATATAGATCAATTAAATAAAAAGATTAAAAAGTATTTTTTTTTTTTCCAAATTAACTCGCCTGTCACACGTTTGAGTTAATCGCCCACGTCTTTGGGTAAAAACTGTTACCGAGAATAGTGCGCGAGGAATCATAGGAAAGGGAAATTTCTGAAATTATTATTTTTTTTTATTTATTTGGAAATTCATGCAAATATTCCTCCTAATACACCGCACCATAATACATGATAAATCGCATTATCTTCTTTATGATAATCTTATAGTGCTGCGGCTAAATATAGTAAATAAATTTTTATCCTAATGGATAAATTAATTTTCTCTTTTGGTATCATTGATCGACTGTTCGCTTTATTTGTATCTTTTTGAAAGTTCTTGCTGAAAAATTTGCTTTTTTCTTACTTCATTAACTTTATTGGTAATGACTATGCTGGGGGCGAATATCCTTTGTTTGTCTATCATATCAAAAAAAAAAAAAAAAAAAAAAAAGTTCAAAAAAGTTTCAGTTTATGTTCTTTGTATTCTTTTTCTAATTTATAATTTCGGATGAATATACTGATTTAGTGATTTATTGACATTTTGATGCTATTCTTTAAAGGATTCATTTATGTAACTCATTTAGTTGGTTGATTACCTGAATTCTACAAGTAAAACGAATAAAATGCTGTACTTATTATTAAGCTTAGGCTATGAACTTTAATATGGTATGTCAAAGGATTTCGTACACTTGGTCGGCGCAAAGGTTAATACACGTGTCCAGGAAATAGTTTCAAGTTGCCGTTGGACTTTTACTTTCGAAATAAAAAAAAAAATAGATTAAGATTGTTATTTCTGATGATAAGGTATTGATCATCTATTTAATTGAGTTTTTATTTTTCGATTTTGTACTGTCGTACTTTTTTTTTAAAATAAAAATAAATAAAAAAAAGTGATACAATCTTATCAATATGAAAAAAAAAAAAATATATTTAATTACCGGAATCTTACATTTGCATACTTTTGACCGAATTCATTGCATATGTTGCATATTAATTAATTGTAAAGGTTTTAAGTTTAACAATCTTTTTTTTTTGTTTCCCCCTTCTATTTAGAATTATTCCGTTATATTTTCATTTTATTTATTTACATTAAAAAACCAACGTATTGTATTTTAATAAATATTTACTAATTTTCTTTCTCTTTTTGATTTGAATGGTTATGATCATTTCAATTCCATCAAAATTGCCTTACCTTTCTTTCTGAAAAAAAGAGATTGTTTCTGATTCATAGAACACAACGTTACAAATTGTTTTCGGATCCTTATTTACTGATTCATAAATCTTAAATTTTTTTAAGACTTTCTTTTTTCTCTCATTTGAAACTCATTCAAATTATTTTTAAGTGTCTTTGAAACAGCCCACTTTTCCAAATAAAACTTAGTTCTAATTGGAATCGACGTAACCTTATAAAATGACATATATGTATTTGAACACAAAAATGCTGATTAAGGGGAAAACTCGAGGTTTTGGAAATTATTATATTTGTGTTATGGTATGGTCATGTGATCACTCACCATCGAATTCATTCGAAACCTTTTTTTTTTTTTTTTTTTTTTGTAATTGAATTTTTTTATTTCGGAAAAAGAAATTTTTTTTTTTTTGGACATCCAAAAAAAAATTTTTTTTTTATTAAACCAAAAAGACCTCGGACGTATTTTTTTTTTCATTTTAGGCGTAAATAAATTTTTTTTCATGGGCGTGAAATTCGTAAATAAACAAAAAGGAAAAAAAGGAATTGTTTTGTCTTTTTTCATTTATGATGAGAAAAAGAAAGGAATTTTTACACATGTTAATGAAGTGATAATTATTTGGACAATGAGAGATCTTTCCAAAGAATTCTTTTATTTACTCAAGCGCGATTTCGTACGTGGCTTTAATAAAAGACAACAATTATTGCTGCGTATAATAATACCATTTCTTTACGTCGTACGAAAGCCCATACCTTTCATCCCATTTGTGAACGCAGCGACATGCATGCGAAATAATAAATGTCATGAGCCGCAGTTTCCGTAATCATTTTTCTTTTTTTAAAGTTTGACATTGAAGCTTTTGAGAGAATGTTTACATTGGCGTTTACATAACATCGCCTCGTTACCATTGACGTTGTAACAATTGACAACAGGTTTGTAATTGTTCTTTTCCCGCCTTTAAAAGAATTCTTTTTCCGAAGTAAATTCTAACCAATATTAGAACAAAACTTGATTTGAAATTCATTAATAAGCTCGATGATTGTTTAAATGCTGAAAAAAAAGGACCCGTTGTACCCAAAAAAGAAAAAATATATTCGAATTCTTTCGTTTTCTCGGTTGACCACTCCAAAGTCTGAAATTTGGAATAATAAATCTCGTTATCAATTTTCCTAAACCGACATGAGAAATCGTTTCGGTTTTCTTTTTTTTTTTAAAAAAGAAAAAAAGTTCATCATTGGTTAATCATGAAAATTCAAAAAAAAAAAAAAGTTCCATAATTAGGATGTTGCTAATTATAAAATCGGATTTTAAAATGTGACTCATCATCTAAAAATCTATGGGATGCACATGCTAGTTGTTTTGGTTATCACGGAAATCCCCAAAAATGTGATCAATATGATGTGATCTTTGCGAATGAAGGTCCGAAACTAGACTGCCAAGAAGCCAAAGTTCTAAATTTAGCTGAAATCCAATTGATTCATTGGGAAATCTCGCGAATGCAAGTTTTAATTAATCATTCCGTTGTTCCTTTAACCTTTCCGGTCCATATTTTTGATGATTTTTCTTTTCTTTCCAAAATAGGATATAAATGACCGTTCGTGGCGTGGTGCATAAGTGCATGCGCCACTTGCTTGAGTTATTCCCGATTTAGTAAATTACAGTAAATAACCTGTTTCAGTTTTAATAATCATTAGTTAAAATAAATATAATTCTCTGGAAAAAGTCCCGAGACCTTTATTTATTTAACATACAATTACGTAAAAAAGCAATGTTTCATTACATCCATTACATCCTTAGTTTTTTGTCAATTTTAAAATAGCAAATTAACTAAATTGACCATTTCGGGAAATATTAATTGCTTTTATTTTTAAGAGGTCCTTACCGTTTTACTATAACTTTTTTTGGTTAATTGTTGTTGTTGACTGATGGAAAAGGAATTATTGAGGGAAACAAAAAAAAAAAAAAAAAACCGAATGATGCTCATAAATTTTTTAAAAAAAAGTTCTAGACAAATTTTTTTTTTTTTTTTAACATATAAAACATTGTAAATACCTGTTTAAAAGTTCGATTTGATCTAATTGGTTTAAAGGAAAAAAAAAATTCTAACTTGACCATATATAATAAAAACATCCGAATCTTTATCTTCATAAAAAAAATTTTTTAATATGATTTTATTATAATGATTAAAGTTAGAACCGGAACCTGCAGGGTAAAGTTGTGTGGCGGGTGTGCCACGATTGGAATTACGCTATCATTCGACTCGTTCAATTATCCCCAAAAAGTAGTTGAAGTTTATTCGTCATCCTCGGAGTATACTATACGTGCAAGTCCGGAGTATATGTGCGTAAAAAACTTTAAATTATCAGGAGATTAATCAAGTAAATAATTCGATTCCCGATTGCATTCTTCATGCACAAAAAGGTGTCTTTTTAGAAGCAATTTTAATTTTTTCTTTCAAATTCGACGTAAAAAGTTCAAAAACCGAATAATCTTTATTGAACGTATAAAATAGGGCATATTATAATAATAATCTTCATTATACTTACATGGTATTCGTTCATGCATGAACATTTCTTTGAAAAAAAAAAAAAATAAAGAAATAAAATGAAAAACCCTGTGAAAATGTTCCTTCGTGTTACAAGCATGTAAAAATAAAAAAAAAAAAAAAAACTTTTTATGACTCTCATTATTCTCTCATTGGATTAAAAAGGGGAGGTGAGACAAAAAAAAATTTTTTTTTTTTTTGTTTATATTTATTTTTTTTTTCCATTTTTTTTACTTTACAAGATTTTCTTTTTTTGTTTTGTTTTTATTTTTATCAATGATTTATTGTTCCCCTCCCTTGTAAAATCTTTTGATGTCATGAACATGTCACCTGTTACATTTTGTTTTAACTTTAAAAATGCACGCCATATAAACAAATTGGCGTACGTTAATTTTTATACAAATTAATAATTTTTCTTTTTACAAATAAAATGCTAACATTCCTGTATGATACAAATTGATGTGCGACATAATAAAAGTTATGATGATTTACAAAAATAAAAAATATATATAAAAAAAAAAAAAAAAAAAAAAAAGACCCTCCTACGAAGATCGATAAAACCAAACAAAATCTATCAGATCATCAATGATTTTTTCTTAATTCCTTTTGATTATGATTGTTCTTTTTTTTATCCTGCTTTCTCAATCGTGGAGAAATTACAAAATGATGAACGCGCGCAGCATCGCGCAACTCAGCTGAGAATTTGTTTGTTCAAGAATCAGGAATATCCCAACCCTCGCATGTTCTCGATCTTTATGATTGAAAGCGCACAAAGCGCACGAACCAGGTTTCCAGGTGAACCCCCTTTGTAATGGACAGCAGACCAATTAACATTTTAATTTTTGATGATGATGTTGATTATTAATCCAAAATCGTCGGGTTTGTCAATCCCCAATGATTGAGAATTTCCGATACGCCTTTTCTTTTACCCAGATGTGAAATCATTATTTAAAAATTGCTTTTTCATAATTGGGGGAAATATGCGTGCGACTGTATTCACTTTTTAAATAAAAAATAAATCATGGTTTAAAAACAGAGAACGATCTCATTGAAAAGAGCCCGATTCTTTTGGTTAATCTAAAAAGCTAATCATTTCACCCTATAGATTCGGTCCTTTCCTTACTTCCTTACTAGTGGAGAGGGGATAAAGGGATCATTCCCAAATTAAAAAGTTTGCGAGACGATAAATAATTACCCTCATTTAAAAAACGAACAAGTAAATAATAATTTACACAAGCCGGACGATCTCAAATTTCGTGAATCAATCATATCAATCAAAACAAAAAAAAATAGAGCTTTGCTGTTAATCTTCATGGAAGGAGAATATGAACCGAATGTTGATTAATTAAATATCATAAAACCATTTGGGTTGAATGATAATCAGTCTCAAAATAGGATGATGGTTCATCAATAAAAAAAAACCTGTATCATTTTTATCTTTTAATGGAAAACAAAAAAAAAAAAAAAAAACACGCAAAACCGGCAATTTAACTATAAACAAAGTTGTAACAAATCACGTTACAACTATATTTTAAAATAAAAAATTGTAACGTACACAAACAAAAAACAAACAGATTATATAACCGAAAATGCTTTTGCTTATCGGGTAAAATAAAGAGTTTAGTAAAAGATGAAAAAGAAGAGAGAAAATTTTAAATCGAAAACAAAAAGAAAATAAATAAATGAAATTTTAAATTAAATAAACAAAAAAAAAAATAAAGGAAATTTGGTAGTTTCTCAACCAAAATTCGCACCTATCAGCAAATGTAACAACCCGCAGTAACAATGATATACAGCGTGAGAAATTTTTTTTTAAAAAAATTTAGTTTATAAATGCAAACAAATCAGAAATTAAAATTTGTTGATCGAATAGTAGTTTATTTTTAAAAGTTAAGGTGCATTTTTGTAAAATTTTTTTGTATTGCGCGAATTGGGATTAAATTATGCAGGTACCGGGATCTAATATTCATAGTCTAATGTGGTTCCCTTGATGCCACGTTTTTCATCCACACATGAGTTGTGTAACTAATTTCCTAAAATATCTTTCCAAACAGATTTCAAAGAAAATGCATAACAATCAATAAATTAAATGAAAATCTCGATCACGTGATTCGCCGTGCCAGGGGGGCAATGTTTGCCATTGAACTATGATATCATCGTCATTTGAGACCAATTTGGATTAAAAATTCACTGTACGAAGGCTGGTTTGACGCCCATAAATAAACAAGAATATTTAAAATGCGCATTAAGAAAGAGAATGAAACTGACACCCATTTCATCATTGAACTTTGAGATAATTTCCCCCCTTCTCCCTCTCCCCCAATCCCCACTGATGATTAATCTATTTTACATCGGGGTAGTCCGGTATTTCCGTGAACTAAAACAGAGAAGAAAATCATAAAATGGATCCACAATCGCCTTTAATTTAATTAAAAAGAATATGCATATTTAGGTAAAGTAATGCAAAATTCACACAGGAATCAACAGCTATTGCCTGATATTCCACTTAAATGGTTGCGATGATCATTTGATTGGTACGTTTTGAATGGGTTATTTTCCTTTGTTCAGGGAAAAAACAAAATCTCGTAACGGAACATTCGATATTATGCGATTAAAGATTGTGCGAGAAGGCGAACTTTCTTTATCGGTTGAATTGACAAAAAAAGTTAATTGGATCAACCAAATGTCTTTTTTACATGATCAATTTGCTTGTGATTGTTAAAAAAAAAAAATTAGTAACGAAACTTTCGTACCCTTTTTATTTTTTTTTTTTCAATCATTATTATATCAAAGGATAGATAGATTGATTGATTGAATGCGTTGGAAAAAAAAAAAACTAAAAAAGACGAGTTTAGGATGATCGGATGTCAGTTCTCTTTGAGAGCGAGTCGTAAAATTTATTTTAGTGGGAAAAGCCATATGAAAAGCCATATGGAAATCAAAGCATTAGTTGCTAGTTTTGGAAAATAATCAAGGGTGATACGTGGTGCGATTGCATTAATTACACATGACAACATTAGGTTTCGACGCAGCACCGATCGCACCGTTTCAATTTATAATTGCATGAAAATGAACAAAAGAGAAACACGGATAAACCATTTCCTCTTGAAACTTTTTTTGATTTCAAATTAATAATTAAATTGCATGTTTTTTTTGTTATTATTTCAACGCTACGAAACGATGAAGATGTTGAAGATTACCTTGCAATTTATTTATCGTTGCGCCGAATGCGTGGTAGTTCTTTTTATGATTATGATCGTCGAAATAAATATTTTCGTTTTTTGTGGCTTATCGTTTCGTTACGATTGTTGTTGTTGAATTCGAAATGTCGAATGTTTGAACTTTTGACTTTTGGTACTTTTCATAGTCCAATTGAAGTTTCAATTTCATAATCATTATGAAATCTCTAAAATGGATTGGGTTCCTTTTGAGTTCATTTTAATTTTTATTATGAAGACAGGAAATTATCCAGATCTTCGAATTGGCATATTGAATATCATACAATAAAATGACTGATGATGCATTTTTTTTTTGGATGACGAAGGTTAAAGGAGCCTTTTTTAATATCAATCAAAATCCAAATTAATTGAAACCCTTTAATAGATAACAACTCAATGAAAGTACAGGATTCCTCTAAAGCATCAAAATGTATTGATTATTTGGTATCCTCCGAATATATGTTGTGCTCTGTAATTTAAATGAAACAAAACTTTTTTATTTTCATCAAAATGAGTAACAAAAACGGACGATCCATTTTTTAATTCTCATTCCCATTGATAAAAAAAACTTGTCTTTGGACCAACTTGTTTTTTTTTTTAAAAAAAAAAAAAACTTGAATGATTATTAAAAAAAAAAAAATATATTATAAAATAAAAATGTTGTTTGAAAGAAAAATGGACAATTCCTAATCCAAAATATATATTTTTTTTTTTTATAAAAAAAATCTATTACGATGGCACTTCATGATTTGCCACATTGCCACCATTCTTACGTTTTAAATTGTTACGGCATACCCTGACATACAATCATCATAAACATAAACATCTCAGTGGAAATCTATTGGCATTTTGGTTTTTTATCAGTAATTTCATTACTTTTTTTAAAAATAAATTTCTTTTTACTGTAAACAATATTTTATTATAAAGAGTAGTGTTAATTAAACAAGCATCTCTTCAATATTTAATTTACATACATAAATTATTAATCTAAAAAGCAATTAATAAATTAGAAATCATAAATCTATAAATTATCTGTTATAAAAGAAAAGGAATAAAATAAATACTAAAATAAAATTTAATCGACTTGATATAGCAATCTGTTATATAATAGGCGCTAACTACTTTTTCATTCAATGACCAAAAAAATAAATAAAAAAAAAAAAAAAGGTTTTGCTATCTCCGTCAAAATATTTGAATTGTTTCTTTCCAAACTACTTTATTATTCTAATATTATATTATGGGATGACTTTTGGGGTACAATTTTTTTTTTTTTTTGTTATTCAATTATTCAATTGTATATTTATTTATGTCATTATAAAATCGGAATCTAAATTACCCACATATTTTTTTTTTTTTTTTAAAAAAAAAAAGTATTTATATGTTAAGAGCTAGTTAACTCCACGTTTAAAAATTTTTGAAAAAAAAAAAAAAAAAATTTTTTTTCGTCCCATTTATTCCAAATTTTCTTTATAAATATAGTACACACCTTTGCATCAAAAAAAAAATTGTGTCTTTCCCCCTCCCCTTCTCACTTTGAAAATTCATTTTTTGATTAAAAAAAGAATTCCTACTGCAATTTTTTTTTTTTCGCCATTATCGTAAATCTATTTGAAAAAAATAAAGATTTTTGAACAAAAAAGAAGTTTAAAGTTGCTTTACATAGTTAACATATTTAGTAGCAAACATCAAAACAAAAAAAAAAAAAAATACCATTTTCCTTGAAATCCGATTTTAGTTTTATTTTATCGGAGTACATTCTTATCTATTCCGGATTCATCAATATTTATTTATTTAAACTGGACAGGAGATAATTCTTGTTAAAAAAAAAAATTATTTTTTTTTTTTAAGCCCCAATTTCAATAAAAAAAGTTTATATAATAAAAAAAATATTTCCCCTCAAATAAAAAAAGTTTACTCAAAAAAAAAAAAAAAAAAAAAAAAAATGTCTTCCCATTGCATGCAAAGTTCAAATGATTCAGAGGTGAAGGCGATTACACTCATGTCGCCCCCTCTTTCTCCCAAAAAACATCCTCTTACAAGAGTGGCAATCACTCAATCAAATGACGATGATGAATTGAATAATAAATCCCTTGAAAAACCAGGGTTAAACGAGCAACAATTACAAGAACCACCGCAGCAGCAGCAGCCTAATTTGGAAACCACCCCAAAAATCGCATTTATTCAAGAGGTTTCAACGTCCACAATGCCTCGTAAAAAGTATCGAATGAGACTCTTTGAAGCCCCACCGGAACTCTTGGAATTTATCAAAACTTCTGAAGAGGAGAAAAACAAAGCAACCATTTCGCCGAATAATAAGCGAACTGCGGCCACCGACATCGTGGGTGGTACAAATGATAGAAATGGTTCCTCATTTGCCACACCATCGAGTCATAACAAAGGTCGTATGATCATGACGCCAAAAACAACAACGGGGCAACAAACAACAACTCGCAAGATCATTTCCGATAAACGTTCAAATCGTTCTAGGAAGAATCCTTATCCAAAGAAGGCACCTTCAAAATCCTCACCAGGGATAACCCTTAAAGTAGACGTCTTTACGGCATTCAAAGAGGATCCGGCGTCGCTTTTGAAGAGTGATGATCCCCCAACGAATTCCAATTCGATGAGTTTGTTGTTCAGCGAATTCTCATCATCAGAGTCATCACCGCCGCAGAGTCCAAGCCCACAGAGATCATTGTCCAAGAAACAAAGAAAACAACATAAAACAAAGACAAAGCGATCGAAAAATCATATCTCTGAAAGGAAACGCAAAGGAAATAGTCTCGCAAGAGTGATGGCAGATCGTGGCTTAATAGAAACAACATTCAATCCTGTTACGACAGTTGCAGGTGAAATTAAACAAATTCGAATCCCACCTCCGCCCCCAATGTTATTTGATGAATTGGTGAAGAGCATTGATCAGTTAGGTCTCACAACAGAATTGTTAAGCAAAATAAATCCAAGAATAAACTGGAAAGGACAACCTTTATCGATTTCACATCTTCCACATTACAATTCTTTACATCCTAAAGAGGCAATTGTGGCTTCGACGCTTCGACTCACACCTGTTCAATACCTGACGGCAAAGAATACTTTGGTTTCATCTGCCCGAAGGTACATACAAAAATCGCTCCCTTTCCGTAAAAGTGACGCACAGAAACTTCTTAGAATTGATGTGAATAAAGCAAGTAAATTATGGGAATTTTTTATGCAAGTTAAATGGATCTAATGAAGGCTGTACAGTTTTTTTTAGTCAACATTTAATTGGCGCAATTTTTTTTTTGCTCCTTAAATCATACACAAAAAATTTAGCATGAAATTAGTTACATTTTTAGAGTTTTTTTGATATATATATTTTTTTTGGCATTTAGATACCTTTACTGTACATATAAGATACATATAAGATTTTATCATTCTTATAGAGTTAATTATTATTATTATTATTATTATTATATCTATTATGTACATTTTTTTTTATCTTGCCTGAGAAACAAATAATAAATAATAAACCGTTGTATAAAATCGAAACAAAAAAAAACCTTGAAACCTTCTTCATTGGTTGCAGGACTCATAAAAAATAAAATAATGAAAACCTGACAAAGCAATGATTACGTCATGACACGTGATATTCAGGAACCCACCAATCAAAATCGGTCAAATAACTAACCATCGTTGACTTAATTATAGAAACCACCACCAAAATGGTCAAACGTACTTTTATTTACCTGATTATTAGCACAATCCAAAAGGAAGTAGAGTCCATCGAACATTTTAATATCACTTTTAGAGGGTGGAAATCAAAAAATGGTAAATTCATTGGGCCAAATTTTTTTTAGTTCGAATTTAAAAAAATGATAGATTTATTATTAGAAATAACACACCCGTCATTAAATTACCTAAAATTGGAAATTTCATGTCCAATCGGGAATTTAATATAAAATCAAATGTATCATTTTCAGTAGCACAGCACGTCTGTATAAGGAATTGTTTTAAAACTCTGGTAAAAACTTGCTTCTAATGTTTATTATTATTTCCATGAAAGCAAATTTGTTCAATGCCATTAACTTGAATTAACTTGAACCACAGAAGTTGTGCGACAAAAGTGAGGGAAAAAGTTATCAGATTAATAGTTTTTTGAGTAACAGAAAGCCCACTATAAACAAGCTGTTCTTTCCTTCGCGAACTCTTTGTGTAAATCCTTTTTTTATTATTATTTGCTGGCAAACCAACCGGGTTTTCCAAATAATTTATTTTTCTCTCATTCACCAATATATATCACGGAACGATGAAAGACAAATGGAATTAAAATTTTATTTGTATAACTTGTATAACAGTTTTTTTTTTGATCGGTTTTGAGATTTCATTACAATATTTCCTAATTAGTATATAACAGAATTAAGAATCAAATTCTTTACAGTGTGATACCTTCTAAATTTATACTTGAAGTGAATTCTTCTTTGTTCATCGAAATTTCTTAAATTAGATTTGTTAATGGAAAATGCCGGTAAATACCTATTTAGGAACGGATCTTTTTTATTGAATGATGATGAAAATAAAGTTTAATCTGAAATTCTTCCGTGTATAAAAAATTACAACATATCCATCCATCTTCTCATTTGAATAAAAAAAGGAAAATTCAAAAAAAAAAAAAAAATCCAAATATTTACACAAAATTCGGATCGCCACGGGAATTTTATTAGTGTGTATCGAAAAAAAAAAATCCGTGCCCCAAAAGTCACCGCGCCCTGTAGCATCAAAAATTTTTTTATTTTTTTTCCCTTTCACTTACGCTCTCAAGTTACATATCGAATGATAAATTCTATCAAAAAATAAGGTTCCTAACCTTCATATTGATTTTCATTGAGTTCCTAATTTATCGTTTATTTTTTCTTTTTTTTTTCATTTCTATTATTTTTATTACAACCCCTTTAAGTTTCATCAATGAGTCTTCACTTTAATTAATATTCCGCAACATCAAAACAAACACAAGCCACACAATGAAAATTTTTTTTTTTAATTTACAAAATATACAGGATTATTTATTAATTTTTTTTTTGTTATTGTCACACTAAAAGCATCCATACAAATTAAATTGCCTATTTTTATTTTGGATTATTAAAAAAACCATTCATTAACCTTATTGTAAGGTTGAATGTTGAAAGGGGAAATGCCCATAAATATTTTGATTTGACAATAATTTATTCCTTTTATCGTAAATTAATTTGGATTAGAGTTTGTTTATAATACACTTCATTTGGGAATCTGAATGAAAATTACTGCGCAACCACAGATTACATGATAGCACAACTTGTTCTTTACATGTTTTTTGAACCAAATTCAGAAAACTAATTTTTTTTTTTAAAAAAAAAAAGAAATGTTTCATTTATTTATGATTCAAAGAGAGAGAGAAAACATCATTCGATAAAGCTTAATGTTTTTTTTTAAAATAAAAAACTTCAATTTTCACAACTTGGCTACACCTCCAAAATTTTTTAATACGCCAAAACCATTGGCTAAAACGATAGTATCTCTTTCCTTAGCTTTAGTAATAAAGACAACATTGGTTTCATTCGGGTTTTCACCAGGTACTTTCCACATGTGGGTTTCCAAAGTATCACCAGGATAGACGGGGGCGGTAAATCTTACGGAAATACTTTTAAATAATTTTGGATCGTTGTTTGCAAGATGTTTAACTATCGCATGCGCTGCATATCCGAATGAGCATAATCCATGCAATATAGGTCTTTCAAATCCTACTTTTGGTGCAATTGTTGGATCTATCAAGGAAACGAATGTGGTTTGTTATTTAATCATTGATCTTACACATTGAAGAATTTATTTCACAAACCTGCATGAAGGGGATTATAATCACTACAAATCAATAAAATTAGGTTTGATCAATTAAGGTCTATTAATCCCAAATTTATCACAAATTAACGGACATACGGATATCGTATTTTTAAGGTTTAACTTCAAGACTTACCCAGATAATCGATATAATAAAGCTTGAGTCGAACTAGTCGGAGAAGAGTCAATGGCATCAGGTTTTTTGTCCTTTGGTGGTTTATAACTTGGACCTTTTTGACCTTTTGGACCTCCAAATCCGCCGTAACCAATAATAAAAGTTTGAATAGTCATCACGCAATATTCTTTACCAGTTTTTGGATCGACCATAGTATTGACCCGTTCTAATAACATTCCACTCCCTTTATCATATACTCCATTAACTTTACAATGTATTTCAAATTCACCAGATGTTGGTAATGGATTTAAAATTTCAATAGTTTGTTCTCCATGAATCATTTTGTTTGGTTCCATTTCCGGTAATCCCGGTATTGGACCACCGGCATTCACAGTTTCTGCGAATAAATTTACATCGGACGAATCTCCTTTTAATTGTAGTCCAACTGGATAAGTTGGAAATGGGGTAAAGTTCTTATCTAAAGTTTACAATCAAAAAAAAAATTAATAAACGCAGCATCATCATCATCATCATTAATTTTTAAATAAAAGGTAAATGTCAATTCGAACCTAATTCATATAGGAAATTCAATTCATCTTTAATTCCAATTGATAAAGCATATAAAATGAGATCTCGTTTATTATACGAAACCTGTGACCATTACCATTTAATTTATGTCAAATGTTCGTACAAATACACTCTTAATCAAATACAATTTACCTTTTGCGGTGTAAATCTATGCCCGACAGCTTTATTAACGTCAACCGAAAATTTAGGCATAATTCAAGAAAAAAACGAATTCGTGAGAAGATCCTTTTTCACAATTTTCCTTATTTATATATTGTACCTTACATGACGAGATCTATACTTTAAGTGGAAATTTTCTTACTTGTTTTGAATATATATGATTACATAATCCGAGCAAATGATAACACATTGGAGTCATGCTTTCCGCAGCATCGTTTTCCGTAGTAGTGTTGTGTTTGGGGGGGGGGGGGTGAGATCGGGAAATTGTTCATTGATAATGATTTATTTAATTTTTTGTAAAAAAAAGAAAAGGAAAAAGGAAACGAAAAGACAAAGAAAATTGCATATAACAAGCAAAATGGTTTGATTTCAAGGTTCATTGTCTTATGTACCATATATCTTTGTATTCTCAACATATGATATTGTTTCCGAATTTATTTTTTCTTTATTTTTTTTTTTTTTAAAAAAAATAAAATAAAATAAAATAATAGTTAATAATTTTTTTATTGGTTGATTAGTTTGCTTTTAGGAAATCCAAATAGAAATCTCCCCTAATTAATTAATTAATTGCATTAATAGATGTCATGGGTCGGTTTTAAATAAAACAATATACATCAATCATCATTAAAATTGAATGCACACAAATTTATTCAGATACGGCGAGAAAAAGTTTCAAATGGGTGCTCGAAAAGTATTATAATCAAAGTATCAAAATACAAATTTAGTCAAAGTTAATCAGAGAGGTGAGACACACAACGGATTGCCAAATTACATTTAATCATTCATTAATTTTATTTTGAATAATTATACAGCAAGAAAAGAATTATGATGATGTAAAATGTAACGAATGGCAAGATAAAAACAAATTACGTTGCTGAATGGACGATTTTATGAATTTTCTTTTTAATAAGCATGATAGGCCAAAAATATTCGGTGGATAATGAAATAAGGAGCAATTTCCTAATATGTGATTAAAATGACATCAAATATTTATTTACCTAAAAGTACATTGAACATCATTAAATATAATAATATAAACAAATTTCTTTCTTAAACTGCGGTAATATAAAATGTAACCCGAATAATTTATGGTCTCTGTGCACATGGACTAGTGAAATAATTAATATACAAGAATAAATGAGTACCATTAACGGGAATAAACAAATAAATTTATTTTAAACATTTCATTGCATTCATAATTCATAGTTTAATCCCTTCCTATATTTTACATAAACAAAAAAAGCTTGTGTTTTCTATAGGTTAATTTACCTGTGGCTTAAAAAAGTCGAGGCGCAAGGTTTTGATTTTCCAAAGAGGTAACAAATACATATGTTCGGCAGTTACCTAGCTGCGCGAACTCATCCAAGGAGATCCTTCAAGTAAACAAATTAAGGGTGACTTACGGTACATACCCCTTTTTTCCTTGTTTGGATATTAAGTTTAATAAAAGCGATTGGTTCTTATCAATTTTTTAAATATTTATTTGTTTTTTTTTTTTATCTCCAAAAATTTAATGATTAAAAAAAAATATTAATCAGGTTTTTCATTTTTTTTCCTAACTAGTCGTCTGATTTTCTTTTGTCGTACATTTTTCTCGATTTATTTATCAATAAAGGGTTAGAATAAATAAACAAAAAAAAAAAAGAACAAATCAATCTTTTTTTTACACTAAAATAATTTTTTTTTCCTGATAAAAGATATTTACATGGTGATTATCTATCTATCTTACTTTATATTGACTACACTAATGATCAATGGGTTAATCCAATAAAGAAGTTGCCAAGATATTGGAATTTTTTTTTCTCGTGCCGGCATAAATCAATCATTTGATGTGAAATCTATTATTAGATTAGCGCGAAAAAAAATCAAAAAATAATAATAAGAATAATAATACAATTTTCTGTTGAATTCATGTTACACGGCGCGTCCCGGTGATTCATTAAATTTTATTAACTGTTATGTAAAAGTATTGTAACATAATTACATAAAGCACATAATCTTTTACGAAACCGAGTACTCGATATTTTTAATTTTAACTTACGCGTTATTGTTTTTGACTCGCATGATTTGTACGAAAAAAGAAGGTAAGTTCGGAAGCCATATTCCTTGTTATGGTTTAACTGTTTATCATTTTAAAAAAAAGGGTCAAATTAATCTTTCGCGTTCGGTTTCAAAGCAATAACCAGTAAAATCCTCCAACATTTTTTTTTATCTCTTTCAAATCAGATGTAGACTTTCAAAATGTACAACGATAACTCGGTTCTTTTAAACCCTAAATTAATTAATTTATTAATTAATTAACCGTAACATAATTAAAACTTGTTGGGGTTATAATAAAGGGAAAAGACATAACATAATTCACTTTAGATACGATTTTATCCTTTGAAATCCGTATCTGGAAAATTAAATGATGCCTATATGTTTACGAAATTAGAGAACAAACGATAAAGAACAATTACAAACGAGTTCCACTCTCAAACAAGTTTTGGAAAATGATTAACCGAATTAATCCATATGTACTTTCAAACTTTAACCATTTGTAAGGAAATTCAAAAAAAGTTCATCCCCCGAAGCGAAACCTTTTGGAAATAATATTTTCCAGGAATGTTTTAGGAAATCACATGTTCGGAAGAACAAAAATTCTTTACATTTTATAATTGATTGCGGTGATCAATCTTTGATTGTGCGATCACATGTCCAATTACAGTTCAGAGTTCACAGGGTAGGTAGGTATATGGTATCTAACCATAAATTCCTTCTCTTATCTAAATCAAATCTCAAAAATCAAACAAAAAAAGTACGCAAATGATTTCAAACAAGTGCTGATCAAGGTTAATGGGTAACCTGATATGGATGTTAATATGGTCGATCAAGGGTTCTTGGATTTCGGAATTACCCGAAACACTTTCTGATAGTCATGATGACTTTGAAACCTTTATTTAATATATATACGGAATATGATATAATAAACCTGGCCTTATCGATTAAAAGGAATGTGTTGACTAACGTATAAATAAAAAAAAATTTGACCCATACTAATTAAACGAATCATTTGATCAACGCCAAGACAATGAAAAAGAAATGCAGTTTTAGCATATTTGTTTTGGTAATTGCCAAGACATTGAGATCGATCCCTGGGTAAAAGTTTTTGTATCGAAATACTTATCATTTTCATGTGAATTATTTGTAAAATATAATGCTTTCCACTTTGATTCACGTGATTTACGTATTTATATCTGTGATCAGGTGATTTATCTTCAATTTCAAATAATATCGAGTACGATTAACTCAAAGTCAATGATTTGAAAAATGCACAGTATCATATTACATGGACACATAGGGAAAGATTGTGGAAGATTGCGAATGTGTGGAGTTTATCGAAAAGTTGAAAGCGCATCCTCTAAAATAATGAATAAATAGAGAAAGATATATTTCTTTATTCCTTTATTTTTTAAAATTTTTTAATTTTTTGATGGAAATTTTTGTAACTACTATATAGCAATATGATTTATCTGCGGAATCGCCAATAATTGTTGATGACGTGTTCAAGGGCTGACTTCATTCATATTGACAAGGTATGATGAGTCTAATGAGTCGTTATTTTCCTTATTTGCTATAATAGCAATTTCGAAAAATGATTTAAATGTCCTTCATCCGATACCTTTTTTCATCCAATAAACATTTATTTTCGTATCATAACTTTAATAAAAATGTCCATAAAAGATCATTTGCCAATATCAACTCTTAACGATCCCTTGACAGATAATCATGGCGAGTCGATTCAAAATGGTGTTAATGAGACAGATGGATCTAATTTATTTTTTGAAGTGGAGGCTATCATTGACCATTGTGTTAGGTCGAATGTAAGTTTATTTTAGATGATTAGGTTTATTTGCTATAACAGTATCATGAAATATCTTATTTATTTAGGGTAGTGTCGAATATTTGCTCAAATGGAAAGGTTTTGGTGAAGACGAAAATAGTTGGGTTAGCGAGGAAGACATGTATGTTACTTTTATTGAAAAACACAAAAATTCCAATACATTTATTAAGCGTACTTTATTTCCATAGGAACGCACCAGCTTTAACCAGGCTTTATTGGTCAAATAAGGATATGATTAAGAGCAACCCTAAAATAAGAGGAAGTCCTATTAGGTCTGATAGAGATAGAGAATCCCAAGCGAAAAATAATTTTGATCATCGACAAGAATCCGATTCAGATGCGACCGATATCATACAAAAAGTCAACGGATCGAGTGATTATACCTTTAAAGATGATGACATTCGAATGATTAATGGCAACGATACTGATGGAAGTTGTGAAATTAACAATAATGAAATTCCTAATTGGTTGAAAATTATTGATGAAGAAAGTAAAAGTGCAAATTATTATTTTAAACCAAATGATCACGATAGTTGGGAAAACCATGCAACTATTTTGAATATTGTACGTGAAACTGATGCTGGTGATAATTATGTTCATATAAAATGGTAAGTTTACGCGATCAATGTTTGATGTTCTTGTGAGATATACCCATTCATTTTATTTATAAATAAAGGCCTGATGGAACTGACAGCTATTTTATTACAAGCGAAGTATACCAAAAATGTCCATTGAAGGTATGAAATACGAAACACAACACTGATATGTTATTGATTTTTTCTGTTTCTGTTCTTTTGTTAATTGGAGAATGAACTTTTCTTTCAGATGATTCAATTTTATGAGCGACATCTCGTGTTTAGTGATTAATTAGTATATCCTTTTTGGCTGATTTCAAAAGTTTAATAACTCTTATTTTCTTGCTTGGACCTTTTTTTTTTCAAATCACATTTTTTTTATTAATGATTATACCGAACATTATTCTACTGTATATCAACGTGTATTAAACTGATGATTCGGAAAATTGGTTAAGCTACCCTTTATTATTTTTTTTCGATTGAAAGATTTTTTGATCAGAGAATATGTTTATCCGATAACCCGTAATACTATCGGTCAATATACCTTCATAAATTTTTTCTTATGACGAATATGATGATATAAAATTTGAATTATATCTTGAAATATTAGCGTCATGATTCTCGTTTAATCATTTTGAATTTACAAATATAATGAAAGAACCATATAAAATAAAGCAAAGCTTAGAAATTTTTGCATTTGATAATTCTACCTCACATAGTGCTGTTGCATCTGACACACTAGTTGCATCACGTATGAATGTAAATCCCAAATAAGGAATACAAAATTTAACGGACTAATTCAAATTATGAATTTTCCTGATGTTTATTTTAATCAAAAACTCCGAGGAAAACCAAAGGGATAAAAAGGTTTTAGAAGAACGTCATGAGATTGATAGGATATTGCCATAATAATAAATCTGAAAATATTCAATGTTGATGTGACACATCCTTGAAAATCAACCTGATTTTCTTGCATGATTCAAGAAGTTATTGAAAAACGAGACCATAAAGTAAATTTTTATCTAAAGTTTTAAATTTTATTGAGGAGCATCAAGAAATATTCTCGTAAAAATTGTGACTATACATATCGGTATATAAATGCATATCGAAAAGGATTGAATGTGAAACAAGCAGAATATACAGTTAATTGTTATAAAAGGCATAGAGTGATTAATACATTATTTCATGATATTCAGTTTTAAAATATAATAAAAAGTTTGCGCATATGGCATAGTAAATTTTAATTTTTAATACTGGCTAAAATTACGTTTAATTTATAATTTAAGCTGAAGGTCATATGATTACATGTTAAAGTGCTATATTTGGGATTTGGGTTCTCAAGCTGTAGTTCTTTAAAGTAGAATGGAATATAAATATAAAAGTAAAAATTTTTAATCAATATCATTATAAATTAAATTAAATTAACAATTTAAACATATAGCTTAAAATATATTAAAATCATTAATTTAACTTATTTTTTTAAATTTGAAACTTGATTTAATTTATTAAGATTTAAAAAAGCTATGATAAATTTTGATAAAGATATTAAAATAGTTTAATTATAAATATATTAAAACTTAAAATTATTAACATAGTTTAATAAGAATCTTTATTATAACTTTCAAATCTTAATATACAGACCCCGACGAAAAGAATGGCGGAAACGAATTTTTATGGTATGTACTAACTTTATTTTTATTGTAATTTTTTTTTTATTTATTTA
>CAMKVN010000120.1:0-40724 GCA_946474995.1 Funneliformis geosporum
TAACTCGAGATAGGGTTTTGTGAATAAACCAAGAGTTCAATAAAGATATTTGTTATTCATTTACTATTACCTTTGCCGTGTCTTCATACAGGCGTGATTGTGATAAAAGTTATTGTGATTAATTCGAAGGACTGAATTATATCGTCTAAGTTTTATTTCCAGCCCTCTGGCTAACAGTGGTCTTTTGAATTTAACCTTGAAGGTCGAGATATCAGACGTATTGTCTGCCCTTATCATAACCGGTTTCCAATTTATCCTGAAGAAATTATCAAAGCGACCAGTGATCTTTGAAGCTTAGCTTTGATGTCATTATACCTTGTTTTTTTTATTTATGGTATCTAAAGGGTTTCATATTATGTTGCCCGTGGTGATATTTTTTTTGATTGGATTACTGTTTATGATGTTCTTGGTTTGACAATTTATAAAAATTATAAAAAAAAACAGTTATAGGTTAATCTATATCAATCATATTGTGACCTTTGAATTAATAAAAAAGAGTTCGTTGGAAGTTTTGGAATAATTCTAAAGAAAATTTATAATTATGTATTGCTTAATAAATAAGTTACGATACTCTCTCTTCAGCAACAAGTTTTAATAAAGAAACATCGTTGTATTGTTTTAATTAATAATCCCGAATGTATCTGATTTTAGATTTGGACGGGACGAATTGCCCTCGGACCAATTGACTACTGGTCAAAATGTCCTCTAGTCAACTTGTCCTCTGTGCAAGTTTTAATTAGGATTGGGTTCATTGGGTTCGAAGAGATGGCATTGATTCCTTTATTTTAGAAAATTAGTTTATATTAGCCGCAGTAATTTCGCAACGATCGACGAAAATACAGAACGCAGTACTTAATTAATTTGATATTACTAACTAAATAAATTCTTGCATCATTTTACCTAATTAAAAACTTTCTCCTACTTTTCAATTCATTTATAAATATAAGCTTTAAAGATCTGAGTGCAACAATTAACGCGTTGTAATCCAAGATTACTAAACACCTTATTTGAATTATGTTTGGCACACATATTCAAAATTAGATAACATATAAAATAGACGCATTCTCTAGAAATATAGTCAAGAATTCGTCTTACACAGAATTCTTTCTATGTAAATTATTTAAGAGAATAGATTTAAATGGATAAAAAATTTTTCAAATGAGAAAAATGAAATTCGAACAATAAATTTGTGGAATTAAAACTCTTTACTACGCATTTTAACTTCTAACTTTATTTGAGAAATATTTTGTTAATACCGATCTATTCAACATTTGTGAAATTAGAAAGGCAGTTAAAAAAAAAAGATAAACCAATAATTTAAAGGTTCGCAACATTATAATCAGGAAAAGTGGTTATGAAAGTTTAAAAATCATTTAGGAAGATTCAAAATTCATGGACAGTATATTAGAATATACTGTAACTAGCAGTTTCTTCCAAATTATCATTTATCGGATACTTCATATCCTATAACGATAATTTGGAAGAAATTGCTAGTTATATTCTAATATACTGTCCATTAATTTTGAATCTTCCTAAATAATTTTTTAAACTTTTCATAACAACTTTTTCTGATTATAATGTTGTGAACCTTTAATTTATTGGTTTACGGATTTATAACTACACGAAAATGAGTTAAACTCTGAATTATTTTCCGATAATTATAACAAATTTATAGGAGCGTATGATTTACACAATCAATTTTTTGTAAAGACAAAATTTTATTATAAAAAGGTATCGCGTTTTGAAGAATTTGCATTCTACTTGGAAAAATAAAAATTCATTTCTTTCACAAATAGATAAATACATAAAAAATATTCCAATGTCAAAACTCATTCCTGTTAAATCTCATATGAGTAATAAAGAAGGAAACTATTCTTATCCGACTCGAATGTCTGAACATTCACGTGTTCAAAGATTAAAGTTAACACCAAATGATAGATTAAATAATAATTACCCTTTATCCGCAAATATGTTGATATATTCCTCTCAAAAATCCTTCCACCAATCAAACGGAGGTGGAAAGTGACACCGAATTTGAAATCAAACCAACAATTAAAAGAACCTGCGCTCGCTGTAAAAAATCAAATAAATGCTTTAAAATGATTCGTTCAAAGATTCATAGATTAAAAGAATTAGTTAAAATATTGAGAAACAAATAAATGATTACACCGGAATCAAGGTATTTATAGCTTTAAAATTTTTTCGCATCATTTTCGAATTTTTACCATAATGTCAAAAATTCACTCCTCTCTCTTTTCTTATCAGGAAAGTTAACCACAACTTCTCACCTCATTGCCACAGATAATGGTCATCTTATGATTTTTCAAATTGTAGCATGGAAGATTTACAATTAGTTATTTCAGCTATCACCAATACTATACTATGATGTTTAATAGAAATAATTACGTTAAATAATATTAAATGTAATATAAAAATATATAAATTTATCTGTGTTATGCTGGCAAAATTAGAAAGAAATTTTCATTAAGAAATTGGCAAAAAACATAAAAAAAACCCATTACAAACAATTCTTGTAATTTATATAAATATAACCTAAGTTTACAAAGATTCTCTTCCTAAAATTATAAAAATAAATTTACTTCTCATTAGAAATCTGTTAAGATTTATTTCCCCTATTAAACATTGCTTATATATTTTTTTTTTTTTTTAAAAAAAAACGGTATATTCAGCTGTGCTGTCAAAAAATAGAAAAGCTTTTCAACTGAACTCTGTTACTTTAAAAATTATTATTTATACATGGGCATTGTTTGAATGCCCCAAAAAATTATGCATCCCATTGTTCCGATTTAGTGGAGTTATCGCTGTACGGAAAATGATCATACGTTATATTCCATTTTAAAATGCAATTGCCAAGAAATTGATTTTGACTTTAATAAAAAAAAACCCCCCGCTTTGTTATTCAAAGTAAACTCGAGTGATTTATAAAAGCGTACCTCATGTCAGTTATGTAATAGGACCGACCTAACTATAACTTCTTTGAGTTAGTAATGTATATATTATTTTTTCTTCAAAACAAAGAATAATAAGATAAATTATAATAGAGGATCATTGTTACTGAGATTCGGGGTTTTGTTCTATGATATGTAGAAATATGTATAATAATAATAAAATGCATTTAAGTATTAATTGCAGTTACCCAAGCAAAAAATATACCTTACGGCGTCATTGTTTTATTTTAACGACTTCAAAAAAAGTATATGTACAACATTTCATAAAGCTAAGACAAACGACTAAAAATAGTGCATGGCGACGTGGATCGAATCATTCTTTGAGTAAATCTGGAGAACTCATCGTCGATATAATATATCATTTTATTAGTTTTATTTTAAGATAGATAAAATATATTCGCTGTCGAAAACTAATTATATACTGTACATTATGAAATCATCGTTTTTTCTTTTATTATAAAAAAATGCGAAGTTAAAATGTAATTTATTCATTTTTTAGAGATTTGAAATTTTTGTATTGACTCATTTACAAACAATTTTTGAACTTAACATTTTTATTTTTATTTTTTAGTCTTGTCAATATGAGTTGTCATGCAGCCCAACATTGTTTTTCAGGAATTCACGAGAGAATCGTGAACGAACAATGACGTTTAACCTTGATTAGTAATTAATATATATGTATATTGTTGCGGTCGTACAGAGGATATAGGGATATACACGTCATTCGTAAACCATGATATTTGTCATTTTATTGAACATTTTTCAATAGGAATATAAGTTTTCCAATAAAAAAACGAAAACTTTTAAATGTACACGACAATATTTTTGGTTCTTAACATTTGTTAGCAATGTTGAAGCTTTATTTCAAGATCCGTTTCAAGTATAATTTCGACAAATTTTCATTCTTTCGCTTCTCAAAATATATTTATATGTGTAACTAAATTAAATAATCTATTACATAATAATAACGTAAATTGACATTTTATACGTTTATACTATTAAAATACTGTAGCAAATAAAGTTAAAGTTGCATCACTCTTGAAACTTTTCCAAATACTTTTATTTTATTTTTGAAATATTATGTCATTAAACGGTTAAATTGGTTAAATTATATAATTAAAATTTATTAAGATTAGAAAATAAGATATATTTTAATTTCATATACTGACTGTCGTTCATGTTGAAAACAAAATATATCAGTACATGTAAACATCAAATTTATCCAACCCTTAAGCAATCGTCGTCGAGTAAGAACTATTCCATACTATATTAAATAAAAATTAATAAAATTTTATAATACATTAATATATAATTTTGAACTTAAATTGTTTGTAATTCCAATTGTTTATAATTATTAATAATTCGGATATATGTGAAATTAGAAAGAGAAAAAATTATCGAATAAATAAATTAATTCGTCGCCTACATATACTTCATTTGTTGAAAATTTTGCTATAATTTTCGCTACCATTTAAAATGAGCAAAATAAAAAGTTTCAGATTATGATTTAATAGATAACCAGTTCAATGCAATGGAATTAATAAGATTTGGTTAGTCACGACTCGGTCGATAACCATATACTTTCGTAATTCCAATGTTAAATTATTATTATTTTTTTTTTTTAAAAAAAAAAAGAAATTCTTTATAATTAAAAAAATGCCAATATTATTTTAAGATTACAAAGAATATTGAATTTTAATGCCTAAATTTATAAGTATACCTTAGCATCTGAACAAATGGAAAGTATTAATATGAAACTATTTTCACTAGTTTTTAAAGGATATTTTTATAACAATTTAAATTAATTTTCCAATTCAATGAAAATGTATTTTTGAATTATAGTTTTATCTACAATGTCTACAATGTAATCGCTATCTTCTTCTTCTTCATCATCATCTTCGTTATCTTCGTTAACTTCGTTAGGTTTTGGTTGAAATTCCAATTGTTCGTAATTTTTAAATAATTCTTCGATTTTTGTTTTTGATTTCCAACGACTACATGGAAATTTAATTTCACAATCTCTATAAAATTCGGAGAATTTTGAAGGGTTCAAAAAAAAATTGGGAGATTTAGACTGTAGAAAGTTACCATTCTTTGTCGATCTTTCACTAATGATTTTAAAGTATTTATGTAAAGAATTTGTATAATGAAACCAAGAATCCATTAGTTTAAGTTTTGTTCTTGGAGACAATTCATCGTAAGTAGAATCAGAACGATATTTTTGTAAATCATCTAATACAAGTTTAGAAGATTCTTTGAATACTTTAGGAAACGAGTATTTATCAGCCAAAGTGAATGATAATAAAACTTTTTCCTGAAAATGATGTAAAAGAAATACGGAACAACTTTTTGTAAGTTTATTAATAATGAATTTGTCCGAAATTCGTAAACAATCTTTAACATTATCCCAAGTTATTTCAACAAAAGTATTTGGATAAATGAATGATAACATTCTTTCTAATGATTCGGAAGTTTCACCATTCATCTCAATCATAGGAAAAGTATTTGAAGATTGTTGTGTACCATCAATAATGGTTACAATTTCATTAGTTGAAGGTTTTGAGAATTTAAATAAATCATCAAAGAATTCTGAAGCAATTGAAAGAATTATTTTATGAAGTAGAAATATTGTATTTTCGGCCTTAAGGAAAATATCCCCACTTTTTTCGTAATAATGGATTTTGTGGTGTTCAGTCATAGCAAAATACAGGAAAGGATCAAGAAAGAAAAAAAAATTTAAGGCTTTTTATGCTGATGGATGTTACACATTGTGCTCCGAACCGGTCGGGTCGACCCGGGTTATTGACCCGGCCCCTTCGGAGCACTAGTTACACAATTTCATTGATAGGTTATCGACATGGTCGTTGTATATTGCGCCAATTTTATTCCAATTACTTTTGTTACATGATCGAATTATTTATTTTAAACCTTTTTGGCTATTCGAATTCTGCGAAGAAAATACCTGTTCTTGCTGCCTTATTAAATCAAGTGCAAGACGAATCTCTCAGCATTGTCGCTGATGTGGATAGTATATTAATTGTATTAATATAGTATTTCGTCGACTTCATTTGTTTAACTCGACCTGATATTAATCCAAATTTGACTCGATTGATAACAGAGTCGATATTAGTTTTTTTTTTAAACTCAGTCTTCTACTACCTCTCTAGTTTTATCCAATCTTATTCATTTTTTCAATGAGTAGATTCTTTAACTATTTAATTTATCTTTCAAGTTCTTTTACGCGATTTCCAACATTTCAGCTTTTGCACTCATGTCTCTTGCCGTTTTTTTCAAGTGACCTTTCACGCATTTTCTTTGCCACTTGACTTGCAGAAGCAACTGCTTTTCGTTTCTCTTTTAAGCTTATAGAAAATTATTATTAAAATATAGTATTTTATTTATTCGAATTTATGTTGGAACTCTGTGTTTGCAAAGTGCTTAAAAATTTTATATTTTCGTAAATTTTTAATTTTCTTTTATTTTTAAAAAAAAAACCTTTTATTATATAAAATATATTGAAATTTATAAAAAATAAAATATGAAATTACAATTTTTGCGCCGACATTAGTATGATTTTAAAGGTGAAAAGCATTATTATTATACGATATAGTTAGTTATAATTTTATTAATAAAAATGCCTTATTCACATTTAATTCTTAAAAGGAATAGTTTTCCAATTCAATGAAAATGTATTTTGTGATATTTTCAATTGCGGGTTTTTTTTCATTTGTATTCAATTTTTCGTAATTTTTAAATAATTCTCCGATACTTGGTGGATTTCTATACATACGTGAAAATTTATCATCAATATCTATATAAAATTTAGAGAACTCTGAGGGTTTCAAAAAAAGATCTGGAAATCCAGAAGATAGAAAGTCACTAAATGTAGTTACTTTTACTTTGTCTACTTTTTCTGTTTGTTTTATCGATCTATTACTAACGATTTTAAAGTATTTATGTAAAGAATTTGTATAATGAAACCAAGAATCCATTAGTTTAAGTTTTGTTCTTGGAGACAATTCATCGTAAGTAGAATCAGAACGATATTTTTGTAAATCATCTAATACAAGTTTAGAAGATTCTTTGAATAATTTAGGAAACGAGTATTTATCAGCCAAAATGAATGATAATAAAACATTTTCCTGAAAATGATGTAAAAGAAATACGGAACAACTTTTTGTAAGTTTACTAATAATGAATTTGTCTGAAATTCTTAAATAATCTTCAACATTTTCCCAAGTTATTTCAACAAAAGCATTTGGATAAATGAATGATAACATTCTTTCGATTGATTCAGAAGTTTCATTATTCACCTCAATTGTAGGAAAAGAGTTATTGGAGGATTTTTCGGTTCTTTCAATAATTCTCACATCTTTATTAGTTAAAAGTGTTGAGAGTTTAAATAAATCTTCAAAGAATTCGGAGGATAATGAAAGAATTGTTTTATGAATTAGAAATATTGTATTTTCAGCCTTAAGGAAAAGATCACCTCCTTTTTCGTAATAATGAATTTTGTGGTTGTTAGATAAAAATGACATCGTGAATAAATAAAAAGGAAAAGAATAATTGCATAACAGTTCAAATTTTTTGAGGGTTTTTATAAACACTTGGAAATATGGGATATGTAACACTTTGATCAAGTATCAAGGATGATGATCTTTATAAAAAAACAAAGGATTCTTTCAGTTGTATGCAGGATTTAAGTTACAGAATTGTGTACAAAGTACAGAACGGATTTAGTTTTCATAATTATAAAAATGAGGAAACGCAAATAATTGGGTCCATTCTTACCTTAATTGGAAACAATAAAAATTTTCCGTAGTTAGAACGTCTCCTTTTTTTCATTTATTATTCCTGTTTGATAGGCCGCCTAAAGTTTATTGATATTAACAACTCTTTAACTTATGAAGTCCTAGAAACCCATATCGGTTTCGTTAATAGAAAAAGCCCTATTTATCAAATAAAGTTAATAATATGGTGCGTTTCTTTTGACGAAACCTCATATATTTTCGCGGTAATTAAATTTTTCTTCCAAAGTTTAATTAGTTTAGAAGGCATGCTATAGGTAAATATTTGTCACAGAAACATTTTCCTTAAAGTTTATTTTTTTTAAAAAAAAAATCTGGATTCGGGTACTTATTTCAAAGGAAATTTAGAATAATCTAAAGAATTGATTTGTGGATTGTGCCTTTAGTTTTGTAATGAATCGAATGTTTATTTCTCATGAAATCGGCCCTTTGAAGTATCAAGTTACATTTCAAATAAAATAAATTATCTAATTTAGGTTAGTTCAGGAGTTTAAGTAGCAAAGGTGCTTGTCTTTACAGACATTTGTTTTCCATATTAATTGCAAAAGTGAGAAAGCTTTCAAAAGGTAATAAATATATTATTGTAAATTTATAAACTTATATTTATTTGTTATTGACACGTATGATTTACGTGAAATGATTTGATTTCACTACACTTTTAGTAACGGATATTTCCAATTTATTATCAGGTTGTGAACTTCACTAGACAATATCAAGGATTTACATTACTGCCTATTTTAGAAACTCAAATAACCACTATTGTTTTGGTTCAACTAATATTTTATATATGTACGTACGGCCGGGGTTGGGCATTTTGTATGTACTAGTTAACATTAACACTGTACTTGCACTAATTATTATAATGTACTAATTGTACTAATTGTATAATCATTCTACTAACACTGTACTTCCCAACCCTGTATACGGCATTTTATATAATTACCATTTTCTCTGATATTTGACGCGTCGTTGAGTGAACATCTTACGAAACAGCAAAATCAAACTAATCGTGTTATTACTGGGCGAAGGGAGAGTCCAAAAGATTCAATAATTTCAACGCATTAAACATGGTAATACGTGCTTCAAAATTCTAACTTACATTATGAATTGGCCCGAGTTAACAACAATGTATGCTAGCACTGAATATGCTTATCTAATGTTGAAAGTCAACACAAAGCCAATAATATCAATGATAATCGATCAATGATTTTAACTATTACATATTGTATTGCTATACACTATTAACATAATCGCAATTATTTATTTGTACACAAAAGTATAAACGAAAAAAAAAAAGAAATGACATCAATAATCATCATCAATCATACAAATTATCAGATTTGTTAACCATGTCACGAGAAACCCAAACAGTCCCTCCACTACCTCCAGTCATGCAAGAACCCAACGAACCATCCGCTTCCAACTTCATCGGCACCAATTCCGACTCTTGCCTTATACACCTTTCAAGGTTCTTTTTAGATGCCATTTGTTTTCGATTTAACCTTTCCCGACTGAGCATTTCATCTCCTGTCAATTTGCAAACATCCTCCGCTTTAATCACCCCGTTAATGACATTACGTACAAATTCCGGGTTATTCTTGTCTCGTAAATTCAACAATATACTTCTGGAGCGTAACTTGTACTTTTCGCCATGAGATATGGATCCAAAAATGTGCTCTTCTATTTTCTTTGCAAGCATTGCCATCTTTTGTTTCGTTTCTTCACCGTCCTTATCTTCACACGCTTTCAAAAATGATTGATAAAATAATGTCAAACCTAACAATGAAATGACAAGGTTATTAAAAATATATACCAATTTTTTTCTTTTAATTCTTCTGCATAAATCACCTACAGTTATCACGGATACCGTCTCCCGTATAAAAATGTTTTGATGGAAGTTTCGGTCCCGCAACCTTCAATACTGGCTGACTTGTCGCATCGGTCTTTAACTTTTTGAAAGTACGAACTTCTTGACGACTTTTCCTCTTACGAAGCATTATCATTATTTGAAATGAAGTGGTTGGAAAGATTATACGTGAAAATGGACAAGTTAATTAAAACTTGTTATTTTACTATTTTGCTTAAAGAATATGTTATTCTTTCTTGACCAAAGACCAAACGGTGCCTTTGAAAAGAAGAGAAATTTACCCTTTATATATATATTTTTTTCATCATTACGAAATTCCAGTAAGCTCAATAGGCCCAATAGACTTTTATCGGTAATTATAATTATCTTATTCATCATTAAAAATAATCGAATGATCATTACATTATGCTATAAAAAAAAAAACTTTATTTTATTTTATTTTCCTAGATCCATCGGTGCTGAAGTTCGCCATTTGATTGGCCATATTATTTCAAAATGAGGAAATTTTCACATCAAAACATTCTATAAAAAAATGGAATTTTGGAACGCGATGGATTTGATTGCATTTCATTTATCCTTTCCGCCACGTTTAGAAAGAAATCAGTGAACACATTAAAGAATGGAACATTGATGATGGACGCGTAACACATGACCGGCCACTTTGTGTGCAATCGCCAAAACCCGTAAGCTTTAATATAGTTTGTACCTTTTTGACGCGTTTCTGCCATTCGCTCATGATTTACAAATTAATTTATTTACTGAGAATCTTCCTTTACTCTCAAACATTATCTTTCTTCCTTTTATCGTCATTATTTCTAAATTAATTTTTTCATTACATTCCATCTTCCCATTCCTGTATTACTGCGGATTATTAACTTTAATCGGGCAGAGATTCCTTTAAAATAATGTTTTTTCCGATATCATTATTGTGGATTCTTCATAGGTTTCTCCAAAACTAATATTTTTTTCCATATTAATTTTCTTTACATTCTATCTTCCCAATCCTAGTGTTTCTGCGGATCATTAACTTTAATCGAACAGCGTTCCCGATATGATTATTGCAAAATAATGTTTTTCCAAATTTATACTTATTCAAGTTTTAAATTAGTAAGATCATTTATTTTTCACAGCTCAAGCCCGGGTCACCCGGAAGTGAGAAGCTTCCTATAAACGTCTTATTTTGAATTTTTTGATGATTGAAAAAAACTACAAGTCAAAAGAATTTCTATTCTATTTATAAGAAATCAAATAATGATCTACAAATTTACCTCCCAATAATTATTTTCAATCAATCCGTTTCCCATCGGTCTTTTTTAGATTTTAAGATCAAATTTCCCTATCATTTTCTGTATCAGTTACTTCATTCTTAGATTCTATTAAATCCTTTTTTATATTTTTACTTTTCTTTTTAATTGGTTCCTTCCTTTGAAATCTTTTTATTATTGGTCTTCCCAAGTTTCAAACTTTCCTTTTTGATGCACTATTAACTCTTCGACTTCTCGTGACATTTGTGTTTATATGTACACAAAGCTTCTGTGTGATCCATCCGATAATTATGTCATTTGTGTAATCTTCGAACTGATCATGTCGATTTCTTTCTACCGCGCCACATATTATGTTCGTCATGTGATTTCTGCGTCACAACTAATTCTACAAACAGATTCATGTTTGTTAATGCATTTCCTTGTTTGTTAGCATACAGTGTCTAGCTGATAAAGATATTAATTAGCCTATGATCAAAAAAAGGCAATTTATGAACAAAATGAAAAAACAAATTATCGATAAAGCTTTTGCTTCGCACCAGTAAGATTTCAAAAGAATCCAACTTGGAAATCTAGAAATTCTAATTTCAAAGAACAGAAATAAAAAACGAGAAATTGATGTAATAAAATATGTTTATTTAATTTTGATCGCATCTTGAATTAAATTGTGTGTAATGCTTTTTTGGGGGCTCTTTTTTATTTTTTTTTTAAAAATTTTTTTCCTATCCTTCCCCTCTCTCACTTCAAGGTTTGTAAATTTATTTTTTTTTTCTTTTTTTTTTTAAAAAAAAAAAAACTTTTCACAAAAAAAAAAAAATGGATGAAATGAACTTACCGGATAAAACACAATAAAGAAAATAATTTTTTACCAATAAACAAACAAAGGTAAAATTCGCTATTAACGTGTGAAATACGCCACATTTAATTGGATGAGACCATTCCTTTGGGAAACAAAAAAAAAAATCAATCCAGACTTAAAATAATAAATATTAAAGAAATCATAAGAAAATCGTGATCACAACTCGAAAATTTATTCGTCAATTGGAAATGCCTAATGGTAATTAACCTCTTTATAGTATAATACAAGTATTTGAGTTCATTCCCTTAATAAAAAATAAAAACAAAACTTGCCGTATTTGCATAAATAAGTTTTTGCCTTTATCCGTGAGAATTTGAGCCTCTCTTTTCTTTTGAAATATAGACCCATTTTTTTTTTTTTTTTTTTTTTTTTTTTTTGAACCTTTAGGAAAAAATTCCTTATAATTATAAATCGAGGAAAAGAAAATTAATAATAGAATAATCTTCGTCCAAAGCCAACTTTTTTTTTCTTTTCATCATAGACAATGACAAACTTCCCAATCGAAGTCGTACAAAAAATCGTCTCATATCTTCAAGATATTAAGAATCCAAATTATTTATTTTCTGCGTTAATGGTTAACAGGGATTGGTGTAAAGTGTCGGTACCATTTCTATGGGAAATAACGTTGGATTATTCACCAGATAAATACAATTCATATAAATGCATAAGAACGTACCTATCAAACGCTAATGAGGAATCAAGAATTTTCTTGACTCACCATGGAATGGATTTATTATCATCACCACCTTGGACATCCTTTAATTATGCGACTTATTTAAATTCTATAAATTATCATCACTTGGCGGTATTAATCGAATCATACTTGTCAAAAATAAATAATAGGAATTTTGATGATTTCATCTCGGCAAAGGAAAGGATATTATTTCAAGAATTATGTAAATTATTCATGAAAAGGAGTCGATCCATGAAACGCATCATCATACCTGATACCATCAGATTGGACGGTATCATAGGGGAGATACCTTACATCACTCGTTACGATGGGGCGAATAGATGTCTGAAAGGATTAAAAGAACTTTATTGTTATTGGAACTTTAATGAGACCTTTTATAAATCCATACTTCAATTTTGTAAAAACATACAAGTGATTAAAATTTATATTGATGCTTATTATGATATGGATTCTTTAGCAAATTTAATCTCTTTACAGAATAATTTAAAACAATTGAAAATCGAAGTGCAAGAACTCATCATGGGAAATATGGTATCGAATGATTATTGCACCCCCTTATTTAATTCGATATTAAATCAAAGTCATTCGATACAAAAGTTGGAATTGGTTAATTTCTCCTTTCAATACGCTGATAGTAAAACTTTAGAAAGGTTAATAATCTCTTGTAAATATTTAAGATTTTTATCAATTTATCAATGTAAATACTTGGAAAATCAACAATTTAATTCAACAGATAACTTTCATAGTTTGGAAGAACTTTATTATTGTCTTAGGGTTGATGATATCTTTCCTGAAAAGTTGCTCGTAGGAATATTTAAAACCGCGAATACAAAATTAAGAAAAATCAAATTATCCTATCACACGATTAAAGTCATCCGCGCCATCATTTTTAATTGTCTGAATGTAGAAATTTTAAATTTATCGACTATTTCCTTAAGTCATAATATCATCTTGAGAATTTTCGACACTTGTACGAGACTAAAACATTTTACTTTTGAAGGTGAGAGGGGTTATGATGAGAATGATCTGTTAATTCAAATGAGCAAATACGTTCCGATCACTCTGGAAACTTTGGAAATTAAAATGTTATTACAATATCCTTGGATATTCTCTGCTGCGTCGTTGAAGGTCTTCTTGAAGGCTTCAAAAAATTTAAGGTTATTAAAAATCATTCATAAAGAACCTCAACAAACGTTGGATCAACAATTTTCTAATCCTTTGACCCCGAAAAATTCTTCCATGAAAATTCTAACCAAAGATCATTTTGACGTCATTGAAGAACTTGGTATAGGACTTTATATGTCAAGTGGGATAAAGTTTAGCAAAAAGTTATATCCGAATTACGTTCACACCATAGTGATCCCTTCCAAGAAATAAAATGTGTCTATGGTACTTTTGGTACATGGGGGAGAGAACGAAATTTCGATTTACTTTGATAGTAATTTCGACATGATTTTATATTTATATGTACATTTTTTTTGGGGGGGGGATATGTTATTTTGCTCAAAAATTTTAAAAATAATGAGGAAAAAAAAAAATAAAAAAAAAAAAAAAAAAAAAAAAAAAAAAAAAACCAAAAAACAAAAACAAAAATAAAAATGTTTGTTAAAGGAAAATGTTTACAATCTTGAAGTAACGTGATACCTACGTCATCCATCGTATCAAATTTATTTAGATGGCATCTCGCTCTTTCTATTGATCTGCATTCCTGATTCGTTCCTTCCCATTTCGAAATATTATTTTCGTGTATAATATGAACTCTCATTCCGTATCTAACACCTTTGTATGGGAACTTGGTAGTTTTCAAGAATATGTTAAAACAATTTCCCATCAAGATAGAATTTATTCTCCAAAATTCTGGTTACCAACTTGTGATATCTCACATAGTACAAGTACCGACCCAAATATCATTAAAAACATCACCCAAAGCAACCAACCAAACTTCACTATTACAAATGATAATAATTTGAACGCGTCACATGGACCCCTCAATGTGTTAACATCCGCATTACCATTCTCGCCGGGAGATAATCCAACATCACACAACTTTTGGCAATTTCGTATGTACCCAAATGGAAACATTTGTCACGAAAATTATATTTCGCTCTTCTTAAAAGCAATTCGTACACCATTTGAAAAATTAAGTAATATCACTTCAAGACGACAACAATTCCTATTGGAAATAGGAAAGTTGGGTCCAACGACGATTATAAGCAATTATAATATCATTCACGTCCCAACAAGAAAACAAATCATTAAACAACAAATTTTTGAGTATACTTTTGAATTCGATAAGGAAAATATTACTTGCGGTTTTCCTAAATTTTGTTCATTGGATTTATTGTTTCCCGGTGGTGATAAATCAAATGAAATTGATTTATTCGTACAAGTGACCGTACTTAGCGATGATTCCTCCCGATCAAACATATTGTTATTATTGGATGACGATACCATTAATAATCAACAGCAAGATGATTGTGATGTTGAAGACATTTCTGATGATATCGAAGAATATTTTAGGAATGAGTCATTCGCTGATATAGAATTCTTATTTGATTGCGGTTCAACTTTAAAAGCTCATCGGATCGTATTGGCCACCCGATGCAATTATTTTAAAATGATGCTTCAAGGTGGATTTAAAGAAGCAAGCCTTGATGTAATTCCCATTCGTGATGTAAATTATGAGGTCTATTATATCATATTATATTATATCTACACGGGAAAATTGATGGATCTCAATGAAGAAAATGCTTATGAGTTATTGAGGGATTCTTACAAACATTCTGATTTGATGGGATTGATCACCTTGAAAAAGATGATCGCAAAACTCATTGTAAAGTTGGTCAATGTTGATAATTGGCATGAAATATTATTCTTGGGCTGGCAATTTAATGATTTGCTGTTGAGAACGAAAGGATTAAAGTTCGTTAAAGAACATTGGGATATTATTAAATATAGTGATAACCTACGTCGTCTTTTGGATGATTCTAGCGTTGATTGGATTGAAGAGTTATTCTTGGTGGCAAATGGTACCGCCCATATGGTTAGATAAAGAGTATTAATAGGTGGTTTTTTTTTCTTTTTCACACAGCAAGCATTGTCACCAATAGAATAGCGTGTATAAATTACTTAGATGAAAACCTTGTAGTTCTATACGTTACAATTATTTTGCTGTATTATCATTTAATATAAAGAAATTTATTGATAGAATTATACAAAGTTGATCTTAACTTTTGATTAGCTTTTCTTTCTATACAAGGTTAATCAAATTTGTTAAGCTAAAAATACGTGTCCAATAAAATCTTTAGAATAATATATTAACCAATAATTTAAAAATAATGTAACCAATAAACACTTCTTTAATTTATTTGAAATACTTTCTCATTAGGAATTAGTTAACGGCTTAATATATTTTTCCCAATAACTAGGAACTCCAATACAATCAGGTGCCGCTCTCATAATATTAAAGTAAGCTATTAAATGACAAAGGAAAATACAATTAACAACTTGAAAAAAAAAATATTCATATAATATATTATACACGATTGATTAATACCTGGATAAACGTCACCATCAAACTTTCCAAGAGGAGCTTTCAGAACAAAATCAGGGTACCCCCAGGAATCAACAAGAGGAATGCATTCCTTTCTTATCTCCTTACACAACTCCAAATAACATTTCCTTATCATTTGAACCTGTTCTCCATTGAAATATCCTCTTTCCAAAAATAATCCCAACGAGTCATGAATTAAATGTATGGCCCATAGGTTTCCTAATTTGGTCAATATGGGTACTAATGCTTTAAATTCGCTGGTTTTTGATGATGAATATTCTTCAATGGCTTTCATGTATTCTGATAATGTAAACCTATACGAATATAACTCTCCTAATTTAACTGCATATACTTGATTATTATGCCATGTTGTCTCTTCATCTGTTGTTGATGAAGCTATATTGGTTGCAAGCGTTTCAATCTAAATATATATATATATATATTTATTTTTTTTATTTTTATTTTTTAAAAAAAGTTATATCTTAAAAAGTTACCGTTTTAAAACATAGCCAGGTGTACATCTCCAATGTATAGTTTAGATCCAATAATTGACCTTCATCCGACAAAGTACTTTTTGTAATTGAACGTATTTGTTGAAAGTTATTCATAAATTCTGCGGAACCAATAATTTTCTTGCCTTGAGAAACATTTCTAAACATCCCCAAAAGATATCTCTACAATAATTATTGAAACAAACTTTGAGTATATATTATCTTTATAAGGTTCAACCAACAATAAATACCGCAGTTTGTTGTATAATAACATAATTATCTCCTCCGCCTATATATAAATAAATACATCAATAAACAAACCGAAATATTATATACATCATGTGCTGACCTTACCTGTGGTAACGACGCCCCAATCTCCAATAGCTCCGGCGATGGCATTATAAGAGGAATAAGCGTGACCTCCCAAAGATCTACGAACTCTTTCTAAAACTTCACACCCCCACCACGTTACAGTTGCCTTCAACCCCGTTGATATTGCATGCATATCAGGTAAATATGAAGCAAATTCTTCTTGATTTGTTTGTACCAATTTCATAATTTCTTGCCATTTATTCATAATCATCCTAAAAAATATTACATATTACTTCATATAATAACTTTTATAATAAAATCAAAATAAATATTATGACTACTTAATTTTGATTACCTATTAACGATTTCTATGATGTAAGTACTAGCAACGCATGGCATCAGCCTAACGTAATGAGATTGATAATCCATAATTTGTTCATCATTAGCTCCTTGTTTTCTAACACATCCATACCTACAGGCAATAGTAAGAATTTGTCCAAATGTACTAACAGCTCCCGGTAATACTGTAAGTCTTTCTCCAATTAATGTAGAATAAGATATCGTTGGATTCGCTGAAGGAATATATTTTCCTTCTTGAGTAACTTTAGCCCATCTCATCAACATATTTGTTCTTGGAATACGTACATGCGAAAACTGTATCCATCCATTATCCAAACCATTTCTTCCATATTTTTCTCCCATATCTCCTGCTGTTACTCCTGTCAATAATCTTCCGTTTTTTTGATCTCGTAATTGTACTATGAACCAATTTACTCCATACATCTTTCCATTAACGATTGTTTGACATAGTGCTATTGTATGTGTCGCAGTTTGCCCCGCCATTCCAATCCACCTAAAAAAACGAAAGGGATGAAAATTTTTAGGTCATGATTTTGAAAAATTAATAAAATATAATAAAATAACCAACACTTTTGTAGCAGTTAAAGTTGGAGAATGAATGATAAATTCATCCGTTTTACTATCATATGTCGCAGTTGTTTCCAATCCACGTAAGAAAGAACCATGTCCCAATTCTGTCTAATATTATGAAACGAATACATATTAATGAAGAAGAAAAATTAGAAAATTTCTAAACTTACCATAGCAAAACATCCAATAACTTTCCATTTTAAAATGTCATCTATATAAGAATCATATTGTTCCTTTGTACCGAACACTTGAAATGATTGTAAAAATAATATATCATGCACATAGGTTCTCATCATAAAACTTTCTGAATATATACTATCATTTTTTTTTCCATTTTTAAAGAGTAAAAAAAAACAAAGAAAAATTTCAATACACAAAAAAAAATCGACCAGGATCAAAAAAGAAGACTTACGACATGGCAGTTTCTAACGCTTTAATCAGTAGTGGATTTTTCAATGATTCTCTCAATTGTCTATATCTAAAAATTTGTTTCATAGTACTAAAAAGGCAATAATTTATTAGGTTGTATACTATAAATATTATCAATAATAAAAATAATTATATAAATATGTTTCTTACAATTCACGTTGTTCAGGTCTAGTCAAATCAAAATGATGACCTGCTGGAAAACAAAGATTCGGATCACGTTGAATAATCAAGAAGGCATCTTGCTTATAATATTTCACAAAAATAAAATTTAATAAATTCATTAATTTTCTGTAAACAAATTTTCAACAAATTTCTATATATATATATATCGATTTAATAAAATTTACCAGGGCTTCAGCGAATTCTTTATCGCCCCAAAATAACCAATTCATATGTTTAACATTAAACGTAGCATTTTCTCGTTCTCGTGTTAAATCGGTAGGTCCTGTTGGTTTAGGTTGATTACTGATATGATTTTGTATAGCTGTTAATCGAACTAACGCATTTTTCTTGGACATTTTTTGATACGGAAATAAACAATGAATTTTTTATTAAAATTAAAAAAAAAGGAACTTCTAATTTAAGATTAGATTTGATGATCATCCATCACAATGCATTTATTTATTCCAAAACAAGAAATTGAATTATACATGACTCGTAAATATTAAATGAAAAATACTGAGAATAGCTTTACTGCAAATTTTAAAGCATCTGATATCCAATAAGAAATTAATGAGCATTACTTATTTAAATACATTTTGAAACTTTTATCCAAAATATCATGATGTTTCAAAAAGATTTCAGAGCATTTAGGAATTTGATTCGTTTTGAAAATACCTTCAATCATTTGAAATTTCAAAGGTTTAATCAAAATAGTTTTGGCAATTGAAAAGAAAATATCCAAAGCATCCGCATTTTGGATCATGATATCATCATCCAACTGTAGCAACTCCAATTTCTTTGGAATTGATTCAGAATTTGCCAATTTAATAATTCCTTCACTAATATCTACTTTATGACCCGGAATAGTATCACCTCGTAAAGTAAGACTTTTCATATGAGGATTTGAGAGTGTTATTTCATATAATTGTAAAACAGTTTTAGAATTTACAGCGATGTTTAAAGAACTTAATTTAGTACAATGATTGGCTATTGCAGTGAAAAGGCCGGGAGCATTATATCCAAAATATCCACCGACCACATATTGCCATTTTAAATAAATTACTTGTAAGTTCGATCCAGAATTTTCAATTATAGTTATTAGTGATTCAATTTGTAACCCAACAAGATCTAATTCTAATTTCCAAAGATTTTGAACGGGATTTGTCATGAGTGGCTCAAAATATTCTTTTCTAACACGTTCATAACTTTTGATGATAAGAGATTCCAAAGGTGACTCTCTAAATGTCGTAAGAGGAATACTATAACGCCCCAAGGACGTTAAATTTTTTAATTTGCCAGATCTTTTGGAAAAAGCATTCATAAGAAATGGCATGTCAACACTTGCATCAAGTAAGAAAGAAACCAACCCGCTCTCTTGAGCCTTAATCAAAGTATTTAACCCAACGCTGTCAATACATCCACATCTAATTCTAATATCTTTAATAGAATGACATATTTCGGCTAAGCCAAAAAAGAATTCTGAAGGGAGACAACCTTCACAATGTAATGAACTCAAATTTGATAATCTACTTTGCACATTTGGAAGTCTTGTAAAAGAAATAAAAAATGAGTCCCAATAATATGGACCATTATGAGATTGTTCCACCTCATAACTTTGTTCATTTGCATTTTTTTTAGGCCAATACTTTCCAGGAATGAATTTTGACTTTTCAGCACAAATGTTTGTAATATTTGATTGATTAAGGAATACAATTACTAATTCTCTCAAGATAGTACTCATTGTTTTAACATAATTAATCAAATCATGAGGATCATAATCGTTTTTTTCCAACCAAAGTGAAATCCCTCGATCCACGTATGGCAAATGAAGTGTTTTCAATAAAGTCGCATAAGGAAAAACCGGATTCTTCATAGGTATTTTATCAATATTAATCTTAAAACCTAAGAGAAAATCTTTAGTTTCTTGTGATAAATATGGCAAGTAAACATCTAACAATTTCCATGTTTTCGTGAATTTTGAATTTTCAAAAATTTCGAAAGGACTACTCCATAATTTTCCAATTCCGGCAGAAAAAGTTCTTCTATTTATCAGAATTGCAGTATGAAGCGAACAAATATCCAAATTCTCGAATATCTCTTCCCAACATTCTGCAGGTAATCGATTTGCCATGTTTTAGCTGGCAAAAAGAAAGAGTCTGTAATGAGGCTTTTAGTGATCTACCTAACAGAAGTTACACAAGCCGGTCGCAATAAATTGAGCAAGTTTCACAAAAAAGTTAATTTATTTTTCGTTGAAATGATGTCTTCACAATTACCCACAATACTTAATTCAACGTTTTTAACTTCAGGCTTAAGTAAAGGATTTTTTGAGTTTGTTACTAAAGTCGGTGAAGCTATAAGTAAACAGGTTAATTAATGACTCTTTCATTTCAATATATATATTTTAAAATTATTGTATATTGTAATTTGATTGAATTGTATTTTTCTAGGAAGAAGATAGATATGTAACAGAGGAACTTACGTATTTAAAGAATAAATTAAATCAACCAGATATATCGACGGTATTTTAATGAATCCTATTTGATTCTTTAAATAATTTCTTTTTATATTTTTTTTAAAAATTTTTTTTATAATTTGTGATTTACAATAATTAGTATAAAATGAAAGATTACATAACAAGATTAATTTACTGTGAAATGTTGGGATATAATGTTGAATTTGGTCATATTCATGCTGTTAATTTGGCTCAAAGTGCAAAAGGATTATGGGAGAAAAGAGTTGGTGAGTTGTATTACTTATAAAGCTTCACCGATCTAGAGATTTATTATGATTACTACTTGAATTTGTAAATTATTAAATATTAATAAATTATTCATTAAAAAAAAACCTAATATTAAAAAAACTGTTAAATGTTATAGGATATCTAGCATGTTCATTATTCTTGCACGAAACTCATCAATTTAGTATAATGTTAATTAATACAATACAAAAGGTAATTAAAATATACTCATGAATAATGAAATAAAAATAATAATTAATTTAGTTTATTTGTTTATTAGGATTTAAGGAGTAGCAATTATTTAGAAGTATGTGCCGCATTGACTGTATTATGTCATTTATTAAACAAAGAAATGATTCCAGCAGTATTTGGATTAGTTGAAGAGAATTTATCTCATCCAAAGTAATTTTAGTTTAAGATGTAGTTCTCCCTTATACTTTTTATAATTAAGCTGATTAAGTCGTTTTATTCATAAGAGATACAGTCCGGAAGAAAGCTATCATGGTTTTTCACAGATTATTTTATGACACTCCTGAACTGATTTCACACCTTGACGAGAAATTTCGTCAAATATTATCTACAAGAGATCCAGGCGTTTTAGGAGCCATTTTATGTCTTTTTGTCGATTTTGTAAAGGTATAGATCATGAGCAAAAGTTTAAAAAAAGATTTTTTGTTCTTGCGAAAAACTTACAATTTCCTTTTAGAAAGATCCGAGTAGATACAAAGATTTGGTTCCTATACTCGTAAATATTCTCGAACAAGTTCTTGATAGATATTTGCCTAGAAATTATGACTATCATGGAGTTCCTGCTCCTTGGATTCAAGTAAAAATTATTGAAATGTTGGGAATGTTGGCGAAAAATGATGAAAAGTAAGTTTTTTCATATCTTTAAAATTTTTGTTAAGATCATATGATCATATTAATTTAAAATTTTTGAAAATTTTTTAAGGATAAGTTCGGAAGTTGGACAATTAATCGTCCATACTTTGAAAAAATCCGAAAATGGTGTGGATTGCGCTTACGGTATTGTTATTTTTTTTTGGAATTATCAGTTACGTTACGATTCCACAAAATTTTAAACTAAAAAAAATAAATGTTCTAGCCGTAATATTTGAATGCATTCGCGCGTTAGCAAGATTACATCCACAAGTCTTGAGGGTCCTCATTCATAAACCATCGCATCTTAACCCACTTAGCATAATCACGCGCTTTTTAAAATCAAATAATCATAATCTAAAATATTTGGGATTGATTGCATTATCGGAAGTTGACCCTATTTGGTGGGCTGAAGGTGAATGGTGCGGAGAGGAGCAAATGAAAGTTATTGTTGATTGTTTAGAAGAGAAAGACGATTCCCTCAAAAGAAAGGTTGGTTTGTTTATTACATATAATTTAAATGTTATTTCTTATTTACCAATTTCTTTACCAAAAATATATGTATATTTAGACTTTGGATTTATTATATAAGATGGCTAATTCACAAAATGTGGTCATCGTCGTGGAAAAAATGATTGAAGCATTACGCAAAACTTCAGCAACCGATGAATTTTTGCGGAAATTATTAGTTGCGCGAATTATTGAAACTGCTGAAAAATATCCTTTAGAAAATTGATGTCATTTAGATTTTTCTATATTTCGATTTTTTTCATACGTCATCTTTAATCAAATTTATGTTGTTGTACACATTCTCTTCTGATTCAGAATGGATGATAAAGTCCATCATTACAACATTCGAAATTGCTGGAGATTTAGTCCAAGAAGAAACCGGAGATTTCGTGTTTTTGATTTTATCTAAAAGTATGCAACTAGAAAACAACTTGTTGATTTCATTTTTATTTTTTGAAGTTTTGAATGTGGTTCTTTTTATAATTAGTTTTATCTTTACTTCTTTGAAGATACTGAAAATCCCGAGAAAGGCGATGAATTACGTAAATGTGCTGTCGTAGAAGCTTTAAAAGTCTTGGATAAAGATTTAAAAGATTTAAACAATATCTCTTTGAGTTTGCTTACCTGGACTGTCAGAGTATTTAACTTACATTTTTAAAGGTTTGATATTATTTTTTGATTTTTTAAAAAACTTGTTTTCTTAAAATAGGTTCTGGGAGAATTCATGGACTATTCAGATGCGCAATCCGGGAAAGTTATCGATACGTTCCGTGAATTATTAAATAAGGAGCATGGTTCGTATAAAGTTTATATTGTTATTAAAGTAAAAAAAAAAAAAAAAAAAAGGACTCAATTTATTTTAATGCGTTCAAGTTACCCGTGGTCTTCAAAGTTCAATAATTACCGCTTTACTTAAATATGTGTCAAAGACAAAAGACTGTTCAGAAAAGATTATGGAAGCTGTCGCTAGGTGTAGAGAATCTTCTTCTAGTGATATCAAACAAGTACGTGCTATTTACATATATTCTTTTTTTTTAATTTTTTTAAAATGATTTTAAACCGTTTTCGTTTTTTAGAAAAGTCGAGAATTTGTTATACTAGTAGATGACTTAGTACTTTTGAACAAACTACTAGAACCTTCATATACTGAGGAAATCACTGTATATATTATTTAATACATATTAAAAATTGGTATCTTTCTTAAATATTAATCAATTTGTTTTTATAGATTGACGAAACACTTTCATTTCTTGATGAATTTGTTGAAACAGCTTTGAAAGACGGAGCCAAGCCTTATAATCCTATACCGATTGTTCGAAGCAAGGAAACATCCGGTAAGAATATTAATATAAGACTATGATATATTCTAATCATTATAACTGAATGACCAATTAAAATATTTTATGTTAGAATCCGAAAAGAAACCGATAGAAATTCGATATAAAGCTTACGACAAACCAACATTACCATATTATCGGAACCAAACATCAATTTCTAATTCAACTTTGAGTGAACCGAAATATGGAGACTCGGGACTTGCCACATCACCAATAGATGATGGCATTTTATCAAGTTGGAGCGGAAATCCACCTGTAACTCCGGGTCAATTGGCGTGGATGAGCGTGTCACAAGATACGCTTACGCCTGGAGATTATGGAGATTATGAAGAATTCGATGGAAGGTAAGACAGCAATCTGGGTAATATTTGGAAATTTTTTTTTTTTTTAAAAAAAGATTAATAGTCGTCAAAAATAGACAGTCATTGATGGCGTCTGTTGCGAGGGTAGTAACGTCACCAAGTTCGTTGAAATGGTGTCGTACCGGATACAAACCGATTCAACAGCAATCATCACGGTAATCTATATCTTTATTAAGCCGCTTATATTATTAAATGTTTAGTTATATACTCCTTTAATTAAATATACTCTTCTAATTTAGCATCGTTTCTACCTCTCCAACATTATCAGCCATATCTAGCGAAGAGTAAGAGTATTTTAAGAAAATGTTAATATATGCGAGAATTGTTCCATCTACAAATTTAATAATAATTTTTTTTTTTTAAAAAAAAAAAAGTCCAGTGAATAGTTCGACGAGTAACGTTCATCCGTTTTTGAGAACATCAGTCAAGGTAAGCTTATAACATCAAGGAATATTTTAAATTTATGCTAAAATATTCTACTTTCTATGTTAGGCTGCACCTATAACATCAATTACAGCAAAAAACGTTGTCACACATGAAAAAGATAGATTAGCGTCGGCTTTATTTAGTGGCGTTGGAGAAAACAAGGGAATGAATTCTTCAATTTATGGACATTCCGAGGATGTTAGTAGTAGCGGAAGTCTCCCCAAATATCATCCCCGGAAAAGCATGGTATGTACGACCATTAGGATAATTAATTAAATAATAAATAACATTATTATTTTCTCGTAGGGAGTTTCACAAAATCATGCAAAGACAGAATCTACATTCTTAGAAACATATAATAATAGGGGTTCTCTGCTTATGAATAGTAAGTATATTTATTCATTAGTGCATACATATATATGAATATATTTAAAATAAATAAAAATCTTTTTATAGAGAATATTCTACGACATTTAAGCCCTTTCCAAATGACCATAAATGATTATGAAAAATTTTGGACTAATTTGTCCAATGAAAGACAAGAAGAAGTGGTAGGAGAATTGGTTATAAACAATATGGAAATTATAAAGCAAAGATTGGAAGATGGGATAAATGAACTAAACGTTGGAATTGGAAGCAGAAGGGGAAGTTGGAAAGTTATTGAAGTTATTGACCGAGAAGCTATTGCGGCATCTCAGTATAATCATCCTAGTCAGATCAGTAGTTCCACATTATCTCTGAGCGGAAATATAGTGTTATTGCATTTTAAAATTCAACCTTTACATTGTTTATTTACCGTTAGAAGTAACATTGGAGGAATTATTGATGATGTTACGGAGGAGATGAAATCATATTTTATGTGGCAAGAGTAATTTAATTTCATGAATTCCTAACATAAAATTTTTTTTAAAGTTGAGTTTTGTGTAATATAGCAGAATAAAATTTATTTGTATCATTCTATTAGAGTTTCTGACAATAAACGGAAAGATCATCACGAAAAGTTTATAACAAAGCGCCATCTGTTTGTATTTACAATGTATTTTGTACCAATGGTTATGCTCGCTTTGCCTTGTCAATCTTGGATCTTTGGCATACACATGCTTATATTCGCAATACACACGGAACACGAACGATTCACGTCTATTACTTCTGGTTATGTTTTTTTTTGTATTTCATTCGATGATCATTTAATACATTTTAGATAAATTAAAATTTACTTAATTAGGTCAAAAAATTGATGTACAAATAAGGTTACCGCAAATTAATTCCTATTATGTAATAATAATGAGAGAAGAAATTCAATAAAAAAAAATTCCAAAGGATTTCAAAAAAAAGTTCTTTTCGTTCTACAACAATTCATTATAAATCGAATAAAATATTTTCTAGAATAAATAAATCTGATCCCAAAATTTCATGTTCCAAAATCTTAAAGAGTAAAGAGAAAGAAACCTGCCAATCATTTCAGAAAGTATTTCCTCATTTACTCGCGACCCTACAGAATTTGTCATTAGATTTTCACATCGACGCATCGATTATCCACACATCTGAGAAGTCAGTGGCAAAGATATTTTGAACAAAGAATGGATAGTAGGTTTGATCAATTGAGTAGCATTTTAATTGAAGATTTGAAATTATTATATGCTCAAATACTTGAATGATTTGTTTTCTTTTTAGAATTGACCCCAGAACATGCAGCAATATTCGACAAATTTAAACATGATGCGGTATGCTATGGATTGCCGTATGGATATTTCGGGATAGTGTGCTGGGCCTCGACCCTTGTATCCATGATCTTAACATACGTGAATTGTCCTCTGTTCTCACCAACAAAGTGGTGTAAACCTTACAAAAGACAAAAACCATCAATTATGGCTCTCTCGGCTGTCATGACAATAGGACCGGTTATCTATACATGCATCCGTTGTAAGGGAGAATGGATGTCAGTATTTATGGCTTTTGGACAGCTCACACCATGGAGTCTCAAGTTAATTAACGATTGTTATGTTACCAAGAAAGGAGATGAAACGGAGTCGAATTACCGCATCATCGGATTCTTTATGACAGTCTTACTTTACCTTGCCGGTTGGATAGGGTTTGAAATAGCGCTTCTTAAACCATCAGATCGAAACAATTCGTTAACCATAGCGATCACGGTGATAGTTTTGGTATTATCACTGTTATGTTACACGGCATGTTGGTCATGGATATCCAAATGTTTACATAATTGCTGTTCTTTTGTGTTATTATACCTTTTAATGACTTCACATATCGTAGGATCACATCTAGTTCTTGCTATAATTAACAAAAATATGATGGGAATTGCTCCCGATTGGTATGGGCAATTATCAGCCATTATTTTCTTTATAGGAAAACGTCTGCTGTTTTTAGATTTTTAGATTTATTACATTCGCAACTTAATAATAAACTTGAAGCATATGTATCATTTGCATTTTATGCATACTAAGGTTTTATTTTAATTGGAGGAGACGTTGTTAAAAAAAAAAAAAAAAAAAAAAGCTCAACATTCGGGTTGGGCAAGAAATTTCGCACAGATGAGTACATAAATGACTTAATTCTTCACATTTATGTATAATAATATTTACTTGATTTCGATTAATACTATTTAATTGCACCCTAGAGACCGAGCGTGTGTTCAAGTCAAGGTGTTGCACGTTCCTTGACATAATGGGATGTAGGATAATCGTAATTAGAAAGAATGGTTTTGAATATTATGTCCAAATTATTCAACTGTCCAAACCCAACAATGAAGTAATCAACATGTCAATTTTATTTATAAATTTTTAATTTGTGAAGAGTCTTGTCGATTTTGCGAATCTGGAAAAATTTTAATCCATTTTAAGGTTTTAATAAATTCACACGGCAGTGCATTCATCCCTATGTTAAATATGTGATTATTTTTGAAACACATGGACATCTAAGTCGAAGTATTTAAAAAAATAAAAAAAAAACGCACTCCTAAAAAAAACGCTCCTGAAATACACATGTTTATTGAATTACAATGGAAAGTGAACATCATATTAACGCCCGGCAGAATTTTAAAAAAAAGAATATTTACAATGAACAAATTTTCCGTGAAATCATGTTGACAAAAATTGTTGCAATTCTAAAGTTTCACGGAACCGAAAAGTTCCGAATTTCCGAATTATTTATTTTAAAAATGCGCCGTTGCCAATGAGTAAATAAATCAGCAGAGAAATTAATTAATATATATGTATACATATACAAATATGTATATTTGTTAAATCCCAATAAAATTGAATCGAAAACATCTGCTTCATGAAGATCAAAGTGGAAGGGTATGATGTAAATTTACGGAATCATGACGCAAAGAATGTATTGAAGCGATTACCACTTGATAATCACTTCCTTACTTGTAAGATCCTCTCTTTAATGGAACATCCATAGGTTTCCATACCCTTCCACCCCCTTTTTATGGCTTGTGGTGGATCTGGAATATCGTGATTAGACGTCTCACACATGTATTTCTAGCATGCAATTCGCAATTCGTTGTACGTAAATAAAAATTTCCTTTATGAAAGAAATTATGTCATCAAATTTCGGATCCGATTAGGCTGCGGTCATCATCAATACCCAATAACATGAATTCAGGTAGGAAACAATGACTTTGATCAATACAACTTTTCAAGTGCGATCACTTCTCGCTGGTTCTAATCTAGTTAGACATCCTGACTTTTTATTTGCGTTATTGAGAGAAACGTGTCTACGATCATTTACTTAACTTTATTTGGTTTACAAAGTAAGATGTAAAAAAAAGACTATTTTTAGTATAATATGGAAAATCGGTTTTCTGTCTCATTTTGCGTAGTTTGAAACTTTTTTTAAAATCCGTTTTTTATCAAATAATTGCTTCGCCCAATCACAAATTTTACTTGGATATAAATTGTTACGCCCCAACAATAGATTTGTAAGTTGTAAAAATTGGGGTTTTTTTTTGGAATTGTAGATGATTGATTTGGTTAGGCGGGTGGAAATGGAAAAGAATGCGTCTAACTCGATTTATGTAAGCAAGTATTTTTTGAATTATTTTTTTTCAGAAAAATCCTTGAATAAAATAACTTTGTAAATTAAAACATGAATATTGCTGGAAAATCACAATACACAATATTCCGATCCATTAAGGGGTTTTTCATGTTACAATGTTATTTTATGTTCATGTTTTACATGATAATAATATAATCATGAATAATTGCTTTATTCATTTTTTTTTTAAAAATAAATAAATAAATAAATAAAAAATAAAAAAAGAAATAAAAAAAAATTGGTAACCAAAGAATTCGCTCCGTCTTATCGAGGGTTCGAATCAGGGAATTTGTATTAATCTTAAAAATCAAAAAAAAAAAAAAATTTATTTGACAATTTAAACCTTAAAATTTTTTATTTTAAGAATGAAGTTGTTTTTATTATATATGAAAACGATCCATATCCATAAAAAGATTATCGAGATTAGTCCTCGGGACGTCATTGATTTGACGATAAAAAGACCGATAAGCATTATCATTTTATTTTTTGAAGAGTTTATATAGTAAAAAAAAAAAAAATGGTTCATGCCGACATCTCCGAATTATTATTGCTTTTTGGCCTTGAAGCCTTTACTTTTATGCTCAAATCGAGAAAGTGATTCCCCCCAACACATATTCGTTTCGCTGACAATGTGCAGACAATAGCGTTTGGAGATGAACAACAATTGTTTCAAAAAATTGTTGGGATTAAAAAAAAACAATGAACCTTTCGTTATTTTTTTTTTTTAACTCTGTGCCAGAATATTTAAATGTTTTAAATGGTTATCAAGAAATTTTTCTAGAAAAAAAATCTTATCTTTTGAATTAACTCTTATCTTTTTGCAACAATTCTGTTGTTCGTGTTCAAGTCATTTCCTTTTTTTCTTTTATAAACAACGATTCGCCGATATGCTTATTCAAAAATTATAAAGTATTTAACATTATTTGTGTAACGATATCGTCAAATCTAGAATACCCGATTTAATTATCATTTTTTTTATTCATTTATTTTAATTTTTTTATTTTTATTGTAAAAAAAAAAAAAAAAAAAAAAAAAAAAAAGGTATTTATATACTCCCCATTTTTACTTGTTTTCAGTTTAGACTTCGAAGAACTTCTTTGATTTTAAAAAAAAAATTCAAATTTTTAAAAAAAAAATAAAAAAATTCTCTTCTTTTTTTTTTTTTGTTATAAAAAAAGTATCAAATTACTTAATCATCTAATGGGTTCCAAGAATTCTACATTTGAGCATCCTGATTTAAATGGAAAAGTCGTCATAATTACCGGAGCTACTGCTGGTATGTGTTCACCGATAAATCTTCCTTGCAACTTTCTTCGTTTTCATTTATTTTTTTTTTTTTTTTTTTAAAAAAAATTAATCCTTTCACGTTAGGAGTGGGAAAAAGTTTGGCAGCCTATATTGCATCTTATAATCCAAAAAGGTTGATTCTACCCGTAAGAAATCTAGCCAAAGGGGAAGCGACCTTGGAACATATCAAATTGAGAAACGGGAATAACGATAACGTTGAATTGTGGGAAATGGATCTCGCCGATTTAACTAGCGTGAAATCTTTCGCTGAAAAATTTATCAAAGAAGTCGGTGAATTGCATTTACTATTTAATAATGCTGGTACGTTTATTGTGGTGAAATCCTACTTTTAGGCAACGAAAACTAAAAAAAAAAAATTTTTTTTTTTTACCCTACAGGTTTGGCCCCCCTAGAGTTGATGAAAACAAAAAATAACTTTGAAATAACTTTTCAGGTAAAAAAGAAAAGGATTCCCTTTTAATAGAATGATGATTAAGAATTTAAATTCTAAAATAAATTTCGTTTCGTTTCTTTTGTCTCTCCTTCACAAAATTCATTCGCAGGTTAATTATTTATCTCAATTTCTATTAACAAATTTATTGTTGGATACATTAAAGAAAACTACATCTCCTGAATTTCCCTGTAAAATCATTCATACAAGTTCAAAGGAACACAAATCAGGAACAATTGATTTTGATAACTTTAATGGACGACAATCATCAATGAACAACTATGTAAACACCAAATTAATGGTAAGTGATCTTTTTGAAAAAATCTTCGTCATGAACAACATCGTTAAACATTTCATATGTATTTCACCTGTTTTTTAGGCTCTGATATTCAGTAATGAACTGAACAGAAGATTGCAAGGCACCAGTAAGTGATTCTTTTCATTACTTGCTATTGTTTATTTTTGTCAAGAAACATTTAACAACACATTATTCCATCCATCATCATTTAATCAACAGACATAACGTCAATAGCGGTTCATCCAGGTTTAATAAAATCAAAGGTGTTTCATATGTATAACAAAGATAGAAAGCTTAAAGGGAAACTAATTCATGGTATATTTATGTTACTCGCAAAATCACCCGATTATGGCGCTTTACAAATCTTAATTCCGACTTTCTCGAAAGGTAAACAAATTCATTTGGGTTACAATTATTATGAAAATTGTAAAGAAGTTAAACCAAACGACAAAGCATTAAACGAAGCTTTAGCCAAAAAACTTTGGGATCATTCGGATAAATTACTTAAATCCAAAATATCTTATACTTCTTGCTCTATGAAAATGAAATATTTAAGAAAAGCATTTTGATTAATCATCATCATAAAACATTTAAAACTCATTGTAATATTCATTAATCTAATTTAATTCAATAAAATAAGCATTTTTCACGTTAATAAATTGCTGCGGTCAGATCATAATAGATTGTTTATTAAAAAAAAGCTTGGCATGATAAATTTATCATACTCGCTAAACTCATATAAAAAATTATGCGTGAGAGATCCGGTTATCCGTTGCCGATATAATCTAACTTGAAATGAAAATGAACTTCGGAAAAAAAAGGGAATTATGATAAAATCAGATGAGTTTTTAATCGAAAAAAGTCCAAATACCACCTGAATTATCTTTGAACAACAAAAAAAAAGATTTTCTAGATAAGTATTAATCATTAAGTAATCATTTAATAATTTTCCATTTTTACATTTGTTGATCGTCTGATGTATATATATATCTAGTCTTATTACTACTTTGGAAATTTAAATACAAATTGATAAGACTCCTTTCAGATTTATTGTAAAAAACTCGAATCACATGCGAATCCACTCCACATATATATGCATGAAAGAGTAAAAAAAAAAAGCTTTCGGATCGTTTAATGAGAAATACAATTATGTTGTATTGATTCCAAATTTATATAAAAGTATTTCAAACTCGCATTTGCATTATCTCTGTTTGGATCTCGAGTCATACCAAATCAAGTTACAATAAAGAAATGTGCATATTGTTAAGAAAAACAAAGACATGTGCCACCTTTTGTAAATATTACTTGACTATTCTAGTAAAGTTTAGATTTTAACAAAGTTCGATTAAACCAATACGCGTAAAACCCTAAAATGAAGTGTTACACTAGTATATAAAAATCTTTATTGTACATTTGCATAAGCGAAATTATTATGATTATTATTATTATTATTTGATTATTCTTTAAAGCTAATATTTGACTGTAAATTGGTAAGTTTATATTAACCATATACTTTTCTATTGCCTCAACAATATTTATTATATTTGATTAATTAAATATATTAATTTTGACGAAAATGGAAAACACGCACGTTCTAATATATATCTTATCATTGGGATTTTATTTTGCGGTTGAAAGGGTAAATGGATAGGGTGAGTATCTCTCACTGAGTTATTTGTCGAGTCGTTGTGTTTTCGAAGTACTCTGCCACTAGATGCGAAATGGAAAGCCCTTCGTGGCCACAGTTTCGGCTGTGAACGTTTCTGATGTCCCCGCACTGGTAACCCCTGGGGGATTTATGGTGAATAGGATACACGACCAACGAATCGAAAGCTCTTCGTGGCCGCAGTCGCAAACGACTGTGAACGTTCTCTTTGACTATAATATTCTTACGGGTTTGTTTAATTTTTATCGCTGTTCACTAGAAAGTTTGAATTTTTCTTTTTATAATTTTCTTATTTGCATTTTCACTATTAAATATATTTTATTATAATTTTTTTTTTTATAATCATGTAATTTATTGTATTTCTATTTTTTATCAATAAATCGCATGCATATATAATCCATTTACTTTTGCATATATTTCGAGAATTATTATAACAGAGTCCAAAACTTTTCTTGGTGTCGTCACGCGTTCGTATTTTTTTTCAGCAATAACTCCTGAGTCACGTGAATATAAATTCTCAAATTTGATTCTTGGAGCGTAGGATTGATCATGAACCCACAATTTAGGAACTAGATAAATATTGTATCATCTATATTAAAGAATTACAATAAATGAATGTCTAATAGTAGAACTACAAACAGTTTCTTAAAGTCGTATCCTCTTTTTGAAATGTAACTAATAAATCAATCAAAAAAAAAAGAATTTTTCTACAGATTTCCGATTTATATAGTTTGAACAGCACACCAAAACAATGCCCAGCTTCTTGATAATCCGTCATCGAGAGTAGCATTTATATTATTTGCAAAGTGGTCGAAAGCTGCATCGGGATCGATAATTGCACGATTCATTTCAATTAAAGATTGAAAATTACCCGTCAAGCCATCAACTATGGGTGCGAAAATTTGGTTAAATTCTTCGGTAATCTATTTTTATTTATTTTATTTTATTTTTTTTTTTTTTTTAAAAAAAAAAAGATCATTAGAAGAATTCGTTGCATTTTAATGAACATGAGAATACAATATTTGAAACTCACGAATTTCTTTGAACGGATATATGGCATAATTGGAGTTACAGGTATCATTTGGATTCCTTGAATAGCGTCTATAAAAACATGAAATTTCGTTCGTTAATAATTTATTTAAATTAACTGCTCCCCGGTATGTTTATTTACCTATTTCTTTGCTGAAGAAGGTAGTATGATCAGCTTTGTTCTCGAATAAAATCCCTGTAACTTTATTCTTAATAAATTTTATAGGTTGAACATTATTATCATCTTCCATTAAGAAATAAGTTCTCATGCTTCTAGCTTCAACGGCTAAAATCACATCAGCTAACGACTCAATATTTGGCTTTTTGGAAACTTGACCCCATAATTTCATTCCATAGAAAAAATTATAATCTTCACTTGTTGACTCTTCGTTATTGCCATCTCCCGAAGAAAATATACCACTTGCCCATGAATGTCCTGAAAACCAATCAAAATTACGGAACGTTGGAAAAAATGTGTCGTCTGCTGATGGATTGGATACGTCTCTGATCAAGGCTTCCACCCACCCCTCATTTTGTTGACCCCATAATTCGTCCAAGTGACGAAGAATCGCTGCGGCGTAAACGAAATATCCGTAATGAAAGTGATGATCACTAAAAAATAATGATGATAATTAGGAGATGGTTACGGTGCGATAAATTGATTTTCGCAGTTTTTGATTTTAAATATCACAGTACTTGTAGAAAGAAGCACCAAAATCTGCGGCTGGATCATCTTGATCGATTATGATTCCTTTCCATGAACTATCGTACCGAAGAGGAATTGTTCGTTGATTTGTCACAAAGGGTTGTATAGCATCCTACAAAAAAAAAAAAAGGGTTGGACCATTTTTTACGACAATTTTTTTTGAAACTTTTTTTCGCAAAAAGATCTCACATACCTTTAATTGGTTAACGCAAGTTGTCGTCAACGTTGGATCTTTGATAACATCATTCGCGACCAAACAAACTAGAGCAAATTTAGCCAACACTTTTCCACTAAAATACATGCTATCCAAGTTCGAAAGTTTTGTAAAATCTTGGGCAACATCTAATGGAGTTTGTTGTACGATCAACGCCTTTTTTTCATCGGTCAATCTTGACTCAAAATCTGTTGGAAGGATTCCAATATTATTTAATACTGGTTCAGCAAATGACCAAGATATGCCAGTAAGTGCTATCATTTGTCCTTTGGCTGGCGACGTCAATGAAATTGTTGTTATATTGGCTCCGGGTGTAAGCGATGAAACCTGATGCGGTAATGCGAAGTGCAATAATGGCTTCGTTAAGTCACCGCTAACTTTCCAATTAAATGCATATGTACCGGTTATTCTAATAAAATTTGGTGTAGTCAGGAGAAATTTAGAACGAAACTTTGGTATGCGATAACTGAAAGGAAATTGAAACCAACCCGTCGTTTTGCACGTCTAAAACAGCGCTAGTGGCATAAATTCCAGCACTGTTGCTGTAAATACCTATAGCTTGATCGATATTATCTTTGGGTACTTTGGCGATTTGAATGATACCTTCAAATGGTCCCGAGCCACAAACGATTTGCCCATTCGTCAATGTCAGTGCTATTTCGGTATTTCCATTGGCATATATAAGCCAGGTTGATTCATCTTTCAATACAACCGTAAATTGTTGAAATGATCCAACTTTAATTGGACTGGATAATGATGTAAATCCTACTCCCGTAAAGAATAATGGTGTTAAATTTTTATAGATGGCGGTTACGAAGGCCATACCACGAACTATTGGTATGACGATATTTTGATCACTGGATAATGTTAAAGTAGCAACGATCGAAAAATCATCGGGCTCCGAGAGAATTAATTGTGGTAAATCCGGTAATTCGTTTGCAGAGATTGTTATGCTCGGTGTGTATATGCTGAAAAAAAATTCAACGGGGTCGGCATTTGGATCGGACCCCAGGACCTTATATATCACGGAAGCATGGAGGTTAAAATTTAATAGTAAATGCGCAGGGAAAGGTGCGTAATGATATTAAGCATGACATGGTACCTTTTTGTCTTCGTCAATATTACTAATACTGAAACCATTCAACGCATCATTTGGATTGGATTCAAATCTTAATGCATATGGTAAAGGAAAAACGGGATTCGGATTGGCATCGGTATCTACTAATAAATTTGTATAAAATTTATTCGTTGGGATTGATTTGGCAAATTTCGGATCCAATCGTCGTGGTGGTTGCGGATGTGGTTTTGATACAAACAATGCTGGTGGTGCATCCGTTGATATTGGTAAAAGTGGTGATGAGGCCATACGAGGCATAAGATTTCCGATTCGATATGAGAAGACGGATGAAATATAAAAGAATAGGGATAAGACTAAAATAGGTAACATTGTGATAAAGAAAAGTTTGAAAATAATTAAGTAAATATTAATCAAATTAAGATTTTTATGTAAAGTTCTAATTCAAAGAAAAACAAGATTTAACGCTGTTTTTATATAGTTTTTTTTCGTTGAATTCGTTTCACGACAATTTAATTCGACTTCCATTTTCAGATAAAATACCGATGCTATAGCATGATGCATGTCATGGATCGATAAATGGCAGATTAATCTCATAGAGCTTACGTTAAAATAAGGAAATTTAATCAATTGAAATAAATGAAACTTTTTTTCATCCATCCAGTACAGGACCTTCTTTGATAGAAAATCAAAAATCAAGAGTTCGAGGATTACGCCGATTAGTGTAACAAAATAAAAAATAATCAAACATATTTAAAGTAAACCAATAAATAAAGTAAGATTTCCATTGCAATAATTATCGAAAATTGATCTGCGATGAACTTGTGTAATTGGTGAATAAAATTAAATTTTTAAACTAAAAAACTAAAAATGGAGTTTTGATATAAAAAATAGTTAGACCAAACCGAATATTTAATTTGAAGTTTATGGATCACTTTAGTTTATGTAATACAAAGATATTATAAAAGTAAATTATAGAAAGAAAGAAAAACAAAGTATGATAATAGAAAATAATAAGAAATAAAAAAGAATATTAAATAGCATATAGTAATCATAGTTATAATTAGATTATTTATCATAAATATTTATTATTTATTATCAAAAGAAAATAAAAAATTTGAAAAAATCAGAAATCTTTTATTTGAAATAAGAAGCTGTATTATACAAATTATTTAGATTTACTTAATAATGTTAGTAAGTATTATAAAAGTAAATAAAATTCTTTTGCTATATAAAATATTAATAACTTAATCAAAACTCAAGCTCTTTTAATGATTATTTAACTGAAAATAGCAAATTTAACAAAATTACAAAAAGTTTATTTGTATATATGAAATACATTTATGAAAATATTATTAAATATAGAATAAAAAAAATAATAAGCAAATAGAAACTTATAAAATAAAATAAAAAATTATCAACTAAAAGATTTATTAAAAAATTACTAAAAAACTTATTAGAAAAATTCATTAGTAAGATTTATTAAAAAAAACATCAGAAAAAATTATCAAAAAGTTAATAGAATGAATAAATAAAAAAATATAAAAATATAAAAAATAGTAAAAGTATTTAATAGAAGAATATAGAACATTATTTAAGATAGATATGTTAAAAAGTCCTATAGAACCAGGTTCTAAACAGTTCTATAAAGTTCAATCCAGTTCAAGTCCTTTGAATTATAAGACTGCAGTCCTATTTAAACTGGAACTTACAATCCTTAAACTGCGATTCTATATAAAATGGGACAAAACTGCAATCCTAATATAAAATAGGATTTACAGTTCTAGAAACTAATAAATTAATAAAGAAATGATGAAAAAATTATTCATCTTAAATGATAATGTATTATTTTATTATAACGATAAATAAATCATTCATCTTAATGATAATATATTATTTTATTAGAACGATGAATAAATCATTTGTCTTGAATGATAATATATTATTCTATTAGAACAATAAATAATCATTCATCTTGAATAATAATGTATCATTCTATTAAAGTAATAAATAAATCATTTAAGAAGAATGATAATGTATCATTCAACTAGAACGATAAATAATTCAGGATAATATATCATTTAACTAGAATAATGAATAAATCATTCAAAAAGAATAATACTGTATCATTCAATTAGAAGGATGAAAAAATCATTCTACTTGAATGATAATGTATTATTCTATTAGAATGATAAAATATCATTTGATTAAATGCCTCATTCTATTAAAAAGATGAATTGTTCACCTTGAACGATAATATATCAATCTATTAGAATGATGAAAAAATTGTTCTACTTAAATGATAATATACTATTCTATTAGAATGCGAATAAATTATTTAAAAAAAATTATGATATATCATTTAACTAGAATAATAAATAAATCATTTAAGAAGAACAATACTATATCATTCAACTAGAATGATGAAAAAATTGTTTGACTTAAATAATTATGTATAATTCTATTAGAACAATGAAAATATCATTCAACTTGAATATCTCATTCTATTAAAAAGTTGAATCATTTGCTTTGAATAATAATGTATCATTCTATTAGACTGATAAATAAATTATTCAAAAAGAATTATTTAACTAGAATGAGAAATATTCTTCTTGAATACTGATATAACGTTATATTAAAATGATTAAATTTTATACAATTTTATCTAACATAAATTACATTATGAATTTTTAGTAAATATTATGAAATTTTATTTATTTATTTTAAAAAAATATATATAATAATAAAGAATATATATAATTATTATTTTTAAAACTATTGACTATATATATATATATAAATTTAAATATTTTGTAAAGTTATTAATTCACTATCAATCCAACTTTTTAAGAATAATGATGTTTGTAATTTTTTGCTCACTTGATATACTTATTGATTGTATAAATAAATAGTCTTTGCCATATATACAAGTATAGAATATTTTGGATCTTATTCTCTAGCTTTATATCAAGCTAAAGAATCTGTATCCTCTTCAGATGCATTTAAATAAATTTACAATATATCATTAATAATATTATTATTATTTATTGACATTTTTAATCTTTTTCTAAAATAATTTCTTAAAGAAGTTTCTTCTGAAACTTCTAAAGAAAAATTGGTTTTCATCATATAATCTTTATACTTTTCTTTAAAAGTTTCTTTTGCCTCATTTATATTAATTTTATCAAATGTTGATAATTTATAAAATGGATCAATTATTGAAGCATTTTTGAATTTTCATTTAAATAAATCCAATATTTATATGATTTGTTATTCATTGCTATTGTAATAAGAGATAATATTAATGGATTTTCTGTTATTTTTGATTAAAATAATTCCATTATAATTGTAAAAGCTAAAGTTTCTTATAAGTTGAGCCAGCTCACAAGTCTTATAAGCCAGCTCGCTAAAGCTTAGCTCAAGCTATTACTATTATAAAATGGCTTACAAGCTCATTAAGCTAGCTTGTACAGTAACTCAGCTCATAATATAACTCAACTATTCATCTTGTATTTTTAATTATCAAAAATATTAGATCTAGCAGATTAACTTTGAAAAACAATGTTTTAGGCAATGATTTCTTTAAAATTAAACAATTCTAGCAATATTTTCTTCAAAGAAAATGATTCTGATAAAGTTATTTTAAAGAAAAATAATTCCAGTAATATTTTTTCGAAGAAAACTATTTTTGGAACGTTTCTTTTAAATAAATGCTTCTAAAACGTTACTTTTTAAAAACACTTTCAGAGCATTACTTTTAAAAAATACTTTAGAAGCATTACTTTTAAATAATAATACTTCAGTAGGTTGCAATATATATATTACAACTTACTTGCATTAAGTTATTACCTACTTATGATTATATTATTACCTACTTACTGTTTTTAATGTTCTATAGCTTTTTTATTATCAGAATATTATTCACATGATTTTACCTTTCTGTATTCTTTTTATTACCTGTAGTTATCTGCTTAATTTTATTGCTCTGTCCTCTTTTTATTATCAAGAAACTATTCATATAATTATAATATTTTGCGCTCTTTTTGTTTCTAAAAAGTTATTTGCTTATTTTTCTACTTTTGGGCCTATTTGGTGACCTGTTAAGATATTAAGAATGCTTTTTTTTTATACCTGTTTAATTGCCTATTAAAATTCTAAATTGCGATAAAAAAAATGCATCAGATAGTATAGTAAATTCTCGTTTAATTTCAGCTGATACTATGCTATAATTTCAGACAATCTTTTGAGCATGTGATTTAGAGATCCAGCTTGATACCATAATAGTGCTATAGTAATGTCATAGAACTATTGTGAAACTGGTAGGGAATTGTTATAGAACCAGCAGAATGCTGGAAAAGTTCTATTAGTTCGCCAGTTTTATGCTAACTTGGATGCTGAATTATTATATTCAAACTTCTGACCAAATTTATGGAGTGGTATTGGCCAAAAATAAGCGAATTAATACTGTATCTTATTTTGTTATAGTCATGTGATACTGTTCTGATGCTGAAATACCCTCATATAATTGCTTTCCTCTCAATTGCCATTTCTTGATTGCCAAATAAGATATAAAGTGCTGAATTTGCAATCCATCTATTCGCTAAAGATATGTTGCAATCTATTCACCTACTTTTTGATTACTGGTGAAGCACATACAAAGTGTTAGTATTGTGCTATTCTTGTAATCCCGCTTTTTATAACCTGTTTAATTGCTAAGGATGAGACACAAAATGCCAAGTTGGTAATCCAGATGCGTAAAATTTATTCTTTCTTTCCTATATATAATTCTGCTTATCTAGGTTATTAAGATTTTGCATGTTTTTAGCTTTTAGATCATGTTCTTATATAGTTACTAATTCAGGATATCTTTAGTTAGTAACCCAGATACACAAAATTTATTCTCTATTTCCTATATATAATTCTGCTCATCTGGTTTATCAATATTTTGCATATTTTTGGCTTTTAGATCTTGTTCCTGTATAGTTTATACTTTTAGATACTACCGCATTATTTACTAGTAAATTTATTTTAAAGTTTATATTTTCTGTATAAATTTATACTTGTTTATTTCACTACCCATAATATCGGAATCTACTACACAAAAAACATTGAACCTAACTCCATAGAAATTAATAAAGCAATAAGCCTCTTTTCAGGTATAGCAGATCTTGATTTTGAGCTGAATTATCCCTTAGATTATCTAGCAGGCAAATTTGCCTGCGAAATTAAAAATAATTGTTAATTTCTTTATAAAATATTAAATATTAAGTTTAGTAATATTATTACTATATAAAAAATATAATTTAATATATATTTTATCAACTTTATTAACAAAGATTTTAAGTT
>CAMKVN010000121.1:0-40685 GCA_946474995.1 Funneliformis geosporum
AACCTTATTGTATCCTATCTGCGCCATTAATCGTCATCAATCGGGATCACCTGATTCTAAAAAAACAAAAAAATAGGGGACCAATCAGGTCAAATCTGGCAACCCAGATTTGACCCGATTGGTCCCCTATTTGTCATCGTTCGACTAGTGAATAATTTGGTAGCTAACGCTTTTGATGATATTGCAGGGTTCTTTTTTACTTCTCAGACAAACATTTTAGAGCTTTTGGAAGAGATTTTTGAAGGGCGACCACTATGCTTTCGGTGAGTTATGCTTCCATTTTTTTTAGTTTGATAAGATTATAGTATATAGTAGACCTTGAGATACCTGTTCGATTTCTAATTTCCTTTGCCTTTTGTATTCCTCTATCCCATAATTGCTGGATTGCTTTTGCATGTACGTCTTGACGAACATTCATATTTCGTTTAATTCTAAAAAAAAAATGCGGTAACAAATTCAATGTGCTACAAAGAAAAAAAGATTGGTTTGATAATCAATAAATACTATTTTGGTTAACGGAATTCTAACTTAAAACGTAAAATTTATGCAAATCTAATTTAGTCACGGGAAATTGTCTATAGACTTTCTTAATGCACTGTATATCATTACAAATTGTCTCACTAGCTCTGGCCAAATTAATAGTGCCAGTTAAAATTTAACCGGTTCCAATTTCTATTTTGCAGGCGTATCATTGATTATTTCAATCGAGAAAAGGAAATTTCTTAGAATTTAAAGATTATAAGATTATAACAATATCGCTGGAATTAAATATTAAAAAGACATACGATTGTAAATGATTACAGAGACTAATTGAAATAATCGAACTCCGTAGTCGTACAAGGAATATTTCTTTTTAGAACAAATACTGGTCATCCATTTTTTTTTTTGTTTAAAAAAAGATGTCTTCCGATACGACAAAGGATTGTTTTTTTTTTCGTTAATTTTAGTGAACATATTCAAAATTAAAGTTTTACACTACCCCCCTGCTAATAAAATTCCAGTAAGCATTAAATGCTAGTTTCAAATTCCTTTTATTATTATTAATAATGTTATATTATTGAATTACATATTATAGAATTATCCACCAATCTTATTCATTCATGGAGCTTTTCTTGCGGCATGGTCTTGGCATGATTTTTTTCACTGGTTTTCAAATAAAGGATTTGATTGTTACGCAATGAAGTAAATGATACATTAATCAAAAGCTCGTTTAGTTTTGAATTAAAATTAGTTTATTTAATTTACTTTCACCACGACACTAGAAATTCATTTGGAGGAGCTTTGCTTCAACATTATCTTGAAAATAATCATCAAAAAGTATCGGGAGGGGTGATGGTTGCATCACCATCGCTTTTTGTATATAAAACAAGTTCTTTAAAATCATCTCTGACATCTTTTCAAATCACATAGTTTTAAAGCAATCATAACAACGAACGATTGAAACTTCAGAATTAATGAAAAAGCTCTTTTTTTCTTCAGCGTATCCTGATTCAATGGCTAGAGAAATTCACCTAAAATTCGAAAAATTTGTTTCTCTCCGGAATATTGGAGATTCAAAAAATCCTTTTGTTGACCCTTCTAAAATCAAATGTCCTATGATTGTAATTTTCGCCGAAAGAAAATGCATTTTTCGATGATTTAAAAGATTTATCAGAAACTGCTGAAGCTTATGGCGTAGGATATGATATTGTTGAAGCTGCTGGTCATGAAATTATGCTTGATATTACATGGGAAGATGCTGCTAAAGTTGTTTTTGATAGAATTCAAGAAAGGATTATCAACAAATGGAAGCTTTTTATCAAGATTATATAAAAAAATTAAAATTAAAATCATATATTTTCATAATCTTCTACGTTATTATGAAGATTTATTTAATATCATTATTTGTCATAATTGCTTAACATTTTTTTTTGAAAATCACGCTCCGTGTTGGAGTGATAATACATTATGTATAAAGCGTCATGATCGAAAGCTATGCACGGTACGGTCTTAGGATCATTACTACGCCATTCGTAATATTCATCTAATTAATTACAAATGTAAAAATGTTGTCGTCATATTAAACAATCAACTTAACAAAATCATAAGAATATTTTTTTTGCAAGAGGAAAAGTCTAAGTTGCTTTGCTATTACAAAAAATTATAAAATATTACCAAGTTCAAATTTCCTTTTTTCGACATGTAAATTAGTAATATTAGAATTTTATTCATGCTTTATAAAGGTTTCATAGAATCTTTAAACCATGTGTTAGAAACTCCTTTAAAATCTTTTTATGCTTAAAATCATTAATTCTTTGAATAATACTTTCAGATATGGGATGCATTTTTCTTTTGCTTTAATAATGGCATTTTTGAATTAAAAGCTGAGGGAAAGTCACTTGGATTGCTTAATTGACACGAGGTTATAATGCAGTTTTTCCTTAAAAGATACTAGGGAATGAGACAGTATTATGCTCAATTTCAAATGTAACACGTTCATGAATATTAAGGTGATTCGTCTCATTGAGACTTTTTTTATTTAGTTAGTTTTACTTTTGTATTCTTTTTATAAATAATAAAGTTACATGAAGTGGCACATCGTTAAAAAAAACAAAGAAATAAATAAAATAATAATGTGGATTACCAGTTAATGTCGCAGCGATGATCATTAAAAAAAACTACCCCCAGTCACCGATAAAATTTTCGAGATCACGTGATAATAGGCCTGCAATACTAACCTAAATCTGGTGACAAATATTATTTCACGCCTATGTCCTCAAATAAAAAATAAAAATGAGGGCGTGATAAATTATTACATGTCACATGATCGCGAAATTTTTGTCGGTAGTTCATTAAAAAAGGATGGAGAAAAAGTTAAAAGAATAAAAAGAGGATTTTCCAATTTATATTTAGTCAGAAAACCAAGAATTTTTTTTATAATGACAACTTGTTTGATAAACCATTGAAATAAAACATGAGTTCGGTGTGAACGTCAAAAAAAATTACTTTTTTTTCTTTTTTTTTATGATAATACTGACATTAAAAAATTCAGCTGATGGAGTAAATTGAAAATTGCTTTGTATAATTAAACACCATTTCCATATGGGGCCTTTGCAATAGAAAGGGGGGAAACTGCCGGAAAATTAAAAAATGAGTTAATGCTAAATTTGAACATATTTCAGCCTAAAAATCATATTTGACATATAAAGTAAAATTGATTTTTTCCGGCAGTTTCCCCCCTTTCTATTGCAAAGACCCCATATGATCAGGTCAAAAAAAAAATTTAATTACATTTTATTAAAAAAAAAATCGTTTAATATTACTAAAAATAAAATTAAGTTTCAAATGAGAGTCACGACTCTGTTTGGGTCTAACGAATGACTGAGTCGACTCCGCCACTATTTAAAGGTTACTGAGTCAAAACAATCAAAAATATTGAAAAAAAGAATTCGGAATTTGTTTGGGATACGTACCTGAAATCATTTTCGTATTATTTATTTTTTATTTGTTTGTTTTGTTTGTAAGGTATATTATAGAACAATGTTCTGCTTCCCTCAAAACATAACATATGATGTTACGATGATGTAATACCAAAAATCATAAATCAAAAATTTCTTTGAAATAAAGATTTTATAGCTGCCAATCACATGATGAGCGGTATCTGAATAATTTTCGTCTGAATTTCAATGGGATGAAACAAATTTACGTACGTGACCCTGAACATGAACTTCAAATCCTTTTTTGGTACATCCATTGAAATCGGAGTACCCATTTTCCGAGACAATCCCGATCTGAAAACAGATTGTTGTACCAAAAAAAACATAACTCCGAAACTAAATCATAAATTGAATTTTCATTTAAAGTTGTACTTCAATGGGTGCAGTAAAATCAGGAATGACTCTTGAAAAGGTTTCAACATCTGCAAGTAATACTTAGTTATGAAGCATCAAGGTTATCATTTAATTGAGGTATTTATATAATCTTCTGAAACATTTATCGTCGATACTCTGTTTATTTGGAAAGGTAGAATCCTCTCAAGGAAACAAAGAAACGTTGGAGTACACGTGTGTGCGTAATTATTTCGAACAGTCTTGCTGCTCGACTGAAAAAAAATTTCTAATTTCATCTCACATCGATAATTTTTATAACGGGGAAGGTGGAATCACGCGAAGAATTCGAAGAATTCGAAAAATTAATTTAAAAATAACCTTGCACTTATTTGGTAAGGATGACCTCACATTGTAAAGTTAGCCAAAAACCTTAAAAAACATCTTTGGAAAGATCATTTAAAGTATATTGAAATCAAATTGAAAAAGGTAAGATAATCTTGTAGATTTTACAGTTTTTAATTAAACCCAAGGGGAATAATGAAATGATGAAATGAAATGAAAACATTAGCTCATTGGAGACAGGATGAAGAAATAAAATGATTACATCTCGAGTAAGATTGATAAACGGGACTTCCGCATGATTTGGAATTGGAGAGATTTAATTATATGCAAGAATATGCATGATTTCACCGCGCTTTATTATTTTTTATTGCCTTTTATATGTATATCGGTCTTACGATTACGACGTTATGTTTATGATTTTAACTCACGTGATAACGTACAACTCACGGGGTCGCACGGTAATATATTTTTTACAAATAAATATTTTTTTAAGAACTACCAAAAAAAAAAAAATAAGGGATTTAAATTAACATAGTCGGCTTGACCAAATTACCAAGTTCAGCTCGGCTAAGGTAATCCAATTTTTCAATTTCCGATTCTAATTCCCTTTTTCTGTTTAACTTTTTTTTTAAAAAGGTAAATGGCTCTCATTAATAAGCCACATATCGTTAGGCATTTAATATGAGGGAAAATTTCGGCCGAACAAATCCGAAGGGGAGAGGAGTATTATGTAAAAAGTAAAATTGGCCCTCATAACTTGTTTGATTCGCCATACCATGCATATACTGAAAATCGTTAGTCGAAAAAATAAGAGTTAATTTTTATTTAGGAAATTACAATACCTTTTTATTCATTATATTAATAACATTGGATATAAAAGGAAAAGAGAATTTAAAAAAAAAAATTTTTTTCTTTCATTAGTATCTTTTCGAATAATAAATAAATCAACATAATAAACTCGTTTTTCTCAACCCTTCAGAAGAATTCATTCCCATTCCTTCCTTCTCATCGAACCACCCTCCTCTTATCTTTGTTGAAATAAATATAGACAATAAGATTGTTTGAAGAATTTCTTCTAAAGGTGAACGAATCAAGTTTGGTAGTGAAGAAAAAAAGATGGAAAAAAAAAAGAAATTCGAATTCGCCAATGTTTTCCATTTACTTAGAAAAGGCAAATGATGATGAAACATTCCTGGGCAAATTCTTATTTTCTCATTTAGTGAGACGGCGATTGGTCTCCGATTACATTGATTGATTACCCAATTTCATTCGCAAGATGACGATCGTCCAGCACTTGTCTTGTACCCTATATTTTGACAGAGGTTGACTGATTAGAACAAACAATGATAATAAAAAATGAATAACTGACATCATACAACTTTTTACAGCTTCCACTCTTTTTTTTTTCATTTGTAAATACAACTGTTCATACCGCATATTTGCATGCCCTTTTTTTAAAACACATTAATTCCGAAATAAGTTTGGGCGCATCACTTTTTTTAAAAAAAGGAACTCAAATGCTTACCCTAACTCTTTAACCCAATTAGAATTGGTTTGTGATTAATTTTAGAATACATGAGGTTGTATAAATTGTCTCAACACAAACAAACACACAACACATATATAAATAAATAAATAAAAATTAGAAAATAAGACAAGATAAAAAATAAATAAATAAAAATAAGATAAATAAAGAAAAAAAATATTTTTTTTATTTATAGAGTTAAAGGTATTAAACAATTCGAACCATTTCACTGGATTTTTTTTTTTTTTTTTTTTTTTTAAATATATACTGTACATGTATAATATATATATATATATATATACATTGAATTAGATTACTTTTCGATTTAGAAAATTCACCAAATCGGATTAGATAATATATTTTTTTTCCTCTCTACATAAAAAAAAAGATAATAATAAGTTAAATGCGTGTAGAATTGCAGGTGACACCAGAATTTGATTTCTAATATAAATAATATATATACCTGACTTTTCCAAAAATTATTGTTTAAATCCGACTTTGTTTTGACGGTACATGCAAAAAAAAATGACAAATATAATTAAAAAATGCTGCTGTTGCTTCGGATTGAAGAAAATCAATCGAAAAGGTCAAAGAGCACAGCCACAATCGACCCAAACATCCAAACAAATTCCGAAATGGATGTCGTTTCTTCGACGAAAACAAAATAATAGTAATTCAAAAGTGAAAATAGATATAAATTCAAATAAAGGAAAGGGAAAGCAAACCGAGAAGATCATTACCGATGAACTCGATTCGGTTTCACGGGATGAAATTCGATCGGAAATGAATTTGAAAGGCAAGCAAGTTGAAACCGAAAATATCGATGAAATTCAAGTAATTGAAACTCAACAAACACAACAAAATGAAACGAACGAACCGTTACCTCGACGAACGGAATGTGATTCAACCAAGCAGGAAGAAACAAGTGAAGAAACGCATCAAGTTATACAAAATTCAAATGCTTATAACCAGTCAGACAATTTAATTGATGTACAGATTGATAATGTAAATAACAATGTAATTGTCGCATCATCACCATCATCACCACAACAAAACAAGATAATTATGAGAATAAAACGATTTTTTCGACGAAAGAAACCTGTTTCAAATGAGACGGAAGAAAATTCAAGCGTAAATAACAAAGTGAATGTTACAAAACAAAACAGGATAATAACAATCCCAACAGATTGTTTGCTTGAAATATACAAATATTTCTCAGACGATCAAAGAACCTTATATTCTTGTCTTTTGGTGGACAAGCATTGGTGTTCCAGCACCGTTCGATTAATTTGGAAGAGCCCGTTTCAAAATAAATGTTCCCCGGCTGTTATTGACGTATACCTGTCTTGTCTTTCAAAACACGAAAAAGAGAACCTTATTGTAAATATAAAGAGTGATGTGATCCGTTCAATTTTGACTAAGGATGCAATTTTCTACTATGCTAATTTTTTGCGTCAATTAAACATGAACAATTTGCGCGTTGCTGTCGACGCATGGGTCAAAGAACATAATCTCATTGAAAGGTATTTATGCTTGTCACGTGATTTGTGCCGTAGCACACTTTTGAAGACATTTTTTTTTACTTCCAAATTTATTCCAAATTTATAGGCGATCCACGGACCTAATATGTCGTGCTTTGTGCAGACTGTTCCTAACCAACTGCGAGAATCTCAAATCATTATGCTTAAATTGGAATCATTCCAACATTTCTGGAAAATGGAAGAAATATCCAATATTTCCATATCATCGAAATGCATCGACATTTTTACATGAATTAAGCGAATTATCAATTCATCGCATCAATAAGCGTGACATATTCTTGGATATGGTGAAGCACTCCAAACATCTTAGTAAATTAGAATTTTTGGATTATTGCTTCGATAATCTTCCAGACCATCGACAAGATTCCATTTATACGCTCATAAAAGATCAATTCAATTTACAACATTGTAAATTATTTGCATATGGACTCTGTCCTATAATACCTATGAATGGTTTAAACTTTCAAAAACATTCATTAATTCATTTTGAATTGATCTACGCAAAATTCACCTCTGGGAATTCTCGTGAGGCTTTTCAAGCATTATCGACATGTCGTAATTTAAAAATTTTAATAATCGAATATTGTTATTTTGTCAATCAAATTGTTCTTCAACCTTTAATTGAAACAAGCTTTCCACATTTATATAAAGTTCAATTCAAAAATTTACAAAGTAGTGCGGCTGAGATTTTTACTTGTATCATTAAAAATAATTCGACCTCTTTAAGAGTACTTCATTATTCTGACGATGTTTCTCGTCGATCAACAACGTATCCAATCTTGGATGCGATTGTATCACATTCCGCATCATCCCTTGTCTCGCTCACCATTCCCTTTAAGAATTGTCAAAACCCAAATCTAATGTATATTTTATCATACTTCACACAACTTCAAAGTCTTAAACTTATTGGGTCTTATGGTCATGAAAGGTCATTCGTAGATTTCCTACCTGAAATGGCAAGGATGTTGCCGGTCAACTTACGACATCTTAGTTTAGATTTGAACTGGGTCATAATCAATACCTTATCCGAATTTTTAACAAATTTAAAAGCTCCACTTGACACTTTATATATTACTGGATGGTCGAGACAGATTCGTAGCAAACATGTCAAGATGATTGAAAAATATTTACGACAAAATAATCCCGGATTGGGTTTATACGATTTTATAAAAGACATCACTTAATAGATTAATAAAAAAATGTAAATTTAGAAAAAAAATTTTTTTGTAAATAATTTTAATAGATTTTAATTTTAATAGAAATATTAACGTTAATAGAACGTTTATCATTTTTCAGAAAATGAACATTTGTCCGACGCGAACATTTCGTCGATCGTCTCCAAAAATGTGCAACTAATAAAGTGCTGCAGTAAGTTTCGTGTAATTTATCGTCTCCGGCTATTTTTAGTAATATGTTTAATTACATATTTTTAACGAGAAACTTTAAAACTTGCTGATCGGTGGCCATTTTTTTTTAAATTATATGCATGTTAAATTACACAATTACACATGATGTAATAATAATCGTCAATACTGGCGCGTCATTTGTTTAGTTGTTTCATAAGAATTACCCTATCAGTTCTTGACATGCCATGAAATACATTCGTTTGCATTTTAGAATGATCAACATTTGATGACAAGCAAATAAATTTCAATTTCTTTTTCTTTTTCAATGAATGCATCCGAAACCCTTGTTCATTGCATCAAGTGGGAATGACCGACCGATTTTTTTGTGTGTTGAGAAATACAAGGAAAGACTTTCGTGGCCAGTAATGACGAGTCCTTATCAAGGAGATTCAATTTGTTTTATGAATTTTTATGGAAATTTTATAATGAATATTCTAACATTGAAAACCGGTATTGTTGTCAGTTTCATCTTTAACATAGGTAAGTTATTTGAAATTTTTTATGGTTTTTTTAAAAAATAAATTTTTTATTTTTATTTTTTTATTATACTTTTTTATGATGACGCGTTTTTTATGTAATTTCAGTTCGATCATCTGAGGTTAAGCAAAGATACTCTAATATTGATTTTTATCAAACAACCTGAAATTTTTCTTGAACATGTGACGATTTCATAAAACGATTCATTGCTTTTACTCACGTCAATGTCAAACATTCTCTCCAAGTATGAAACTACTCAGAATTAATTTTTAATCAAGTTAATTTGAATCTATGAACATATTAAAAGAGCGCTTTTTAATTTTTAACTTTACAGTTCAAGTTTCGTAAGCTGAACTATTCAGATATCAATGCTAACGTGGAGATATGATACGGGCATTTCGTAATGAAGCGCTTACTTTTTTTTTATTTATTTATTTATTTATCCGATGAAACCTTGTTAATTTGTTTTAATATAATTCAATAAAATCTTATTAAATTGCTCCTAAATGTAATTTGTTTTTGGATGTAATAATACTAAATTCAAGCGATACTTTAATTTATGTAGCTTATTGATATAAAGGACCCTTACAAAAAGTATACAAGTAATTTTTTGAAGGATTGAACCCCTTGACTTTAGCAACGTAATGTAATTAAAACTAAGGATCAAAGATTAATCAATAAGAAACTGTACAAATTCGCAACATAAACCACAAATTATAAAAGGAATGGATAATGAGAGAAGGAAAGATAAAATTGAAATGGAAATACAAAGTGATGTTAACGAAGAAGAAGCAGCTGAAAAGTAGGAGAACGTGATATAAAAAAAAGATGATGAGGAAGAATTAGAAGGAGAAAAATTAGGAAAGTTCAAGTTATTGAATAAGAGGGAGAAGAAGGAACAATTGTGGAATAAAGCATAGGTGGCTCCGAACACGAACCTATCGAGTCACCGTTTAAAAATGATAGAATATAAATCATTTAATCATTGCTTCCTTCTGAATTATGATTTCTAGTAAATTAAATATTGCTATACGAAATTTAATTTAATTTCATTGCAGCTGATCCATATTGTGTTATATCGTTAACCTTTATTAAAATAGCTTTTCAATAATGACATCTTGAGTAACATTTTGCCCTATTCAAAAGATTATTTAATTCGTTTGGTTACATAAATTAATCCGAATGTTTATTATCGTTGTTACAGTTGTTACAAAGTAATTTAAGTTATGCAACACGGTTATATTAGGGCCTTTGTAAACAAAGGGGAAAGTAAAGTGCAAGTAATTTTCACAAAGAATTAACTCATATAAAATTCTCGGTATAAGCTATAAGAAGAATCAGGAACCGATTTTTAATGCTTATATCGCCTTAATAAATAATAATAATAATATAAAATATAAAATTAACTTTAAAAAATCTATTATTGAGATGGACAATTTAATACCATTTAATAGAGATTTATGGAGATAATTTTTCAATTGGAAAAAATAAGTTCGGATCCTTTAATATTAAAATATGATATATTGATATAATCATATAATTTGTGATGCCAGCCGTTTGGGGATCGACTTTCACCAAAAGACTGAGTAGTGACTGAGTCATGATAAATATAGTTAAGTGGAATTCTCTCCAACTCATTCGGAGATTTCGGGACACGATTTACAAATCACGTGGAAAATTTTTTTTTTTTTGAATGTTTCCTTTGATTTTTTCTTTTTCTATTGCAGATTTCCCAATGAAAACACTGCAAAGAAAATAAAACAAAGGCAGCAAAATAAAAAGAAAACAAAGAACAAGGTGTAGTGTGAATTTGGAATAATCATCTATAAACTAATTAATACTCCGAAACATTTCCATCGGTTTCTATATATGATTTCCTTGTTGTCTTTTTCTATAATATTGCAGAAGAAAATATGATAAGAAAGGAGGGTGAAAGAATGTTCAGAAAACAAACAGGTACAGAAAATGTCCGGAAAAATAATATCAAGTAAATTGGAAACTCTGGAAAAAGTACCGAAACTTCGAAACATGAGTTGTTGCAGATTTCGAAAAGTTTTCTGTACCGTTCTATGGGGAAAAATTTTGCTGCACGATAATATTTTTTGATGTTTATTAAATTATAAATGTTGCTTTTTAGATAATTTTCAGTGCATTGTATCAGTTAATGAATTCAAGTACTGCTACGCCACAATAGCTCCCTTTTTTTGAAGAGAGGAACCTTCTTTATGTTGTTGCTCTGCAATGAATAATCCTCTCAAAATTTTTAAGATGAGATTGCATTCATAATCATTATATTATTATTATTCTTTTTTAAAAAAAAGATGATCAATTAATATAAATATTATTGTAAAATCTATATATATCATTTTTTTAAGGCGTATGATTGAATCATTGTGTACCATTCTCCTGTACCTATTTATCATATTAACTTACATCATAGTTAAGGGTAATTCTCTCTTTTTGGGAGGGTATAATTATGAACCTGCAGGTACATGTGATTCAAGAATTTTCCTTGTATCGCTGGAAAACCAAGGAAACGTTAAACTTTTAACCAAGAACTTATTGGGAATACAAATGTTGTAATTGTTTTATTGTTGTCGGATAAGACCTTGTCCCACATGCTAAAGGAACCGAATTGAAAAAGAAAACGGTAAATTAAAGGGCATACATTGAATAAAAAAAAAGGACAAAGAAATCACAAATTAAATTTAATTTAATTCCGGCCAAAATCATTGGACAATTATAACCGAATTGCATTTTCAAAGTATATTTATTATGTGGGGGAATAATTTTTAAAAATAATAGCACAATAATAAAGAAAGTTTGAAAAGTATTTACCGAAATTTTTATTTGCTCATTCAGCAACATATTATCAAATTATATTAAAAAAAAAATAATAAGGAAAATGTGTATGAATTAGCTTGAATAGGTGACGAAGGCTGCAGTGCTAGGACCCCACCCCAACAAAACACTTTGAAAAAGAGCAGGTCAACCACGTACATGAATAAAAGTGAATCTAATCGTAATTATATTATTATTAAATAGAACAATTTTTAATTTAGGAAATAAAAAGGGTATAAACAAATCCGCATGTTAAATCACGCGAAAAAAAATTTAACAGTTACTATATTTATATTACGAGCAAACACAAAATTTGATGATCAGCAACGAATGTTTCGAGAACTTTAAACGAAAATTCCGGATCTATTGACGTGGTAGATGACGGATTGTCAATTGACTACCTGACTCTATCAGCCTATTTGTCAGTCTTCCGACATCTTCACGCTCCTCCTGCATCACAATTCCAAATATGATATATTCTCGGGAACTATGCACGATCAGACAGATTTTTCGTATGCAAGTGCATAAATACTACAATGATATATCAATCTCTTAATGTTTTTATTTTGCATAGATCTTTGGAACATGTGCGATGTACGGATTTAGTTTACAAAACAAAAAAAAAAAATAACCTGATACAATGAATAAGAAAGTAATGGGAGCAAAATCACATCAGATCGTATGATTTAATATATCTCGTGACTTGATTTTACAGTTATTTTTTTAAATATATTAATAGTTCGACTTTTAAAGATTTCGGGGAATTTGATTTATATTAATTATACTAATTGACATTGGTTCTAGGTTCATGATTAATATACTATATTTTCCGAAACATTTTCCACGCGCAAAACCTCATATAGAATGTATTGCCATTATGGAAGTTCTTCATGAAGTTTTTGTTTCAACGAATTCAACATCAAACGATTAAACATTTTCATTTGAAAAGGTTCTTTTGACATATTTATCCCCCTTTTTGCAAAAGATTAAATAATTTTTTTTATGTTTAAGGATATAAATTATGTATGAATGAGTGGTTATGAGGCAACATCAAGATAACTTTTATTACCATTGATTCATCATCTTCTGAAAGATGTGAATATCCTTAAACAAGCATAAACAACTTCTATAACGAAGAAGATATTTGGAACAGGATTTTATTCAAATAACAATGAAATAATGAGTGAAATAATAAAATAGACTTTCGTAATATGATAAAACGTATTTATTTAATGAATTTTTAAAATTTCAAATAATAAGTAATAAATATCAAAAAAAAATAATATAATACATAATCTATCCAAGTAATATTAAAATAAACATTTCTATAAATAAGGTTTTAGTTGATCAAATAATGCAAAATCAAAATCAATTGTCCTTCCAGAATAAAAAGCATTTGGATGATGTTGAGATAAATTCTCTGAATAAAAATCAATTGATTCACCATCAGAAACCATACTCCAATTTAAAGTAAAAGCGATAGAATTAATAGAAGGCCTTTTTGTCGGATCGGATTCCCAACATTGATTTAAAATCTCAACAAGATCCTTTGGAGTACCCGAAGGAATTGTAGGTCTTTTCCCTTTACATATTTCATAAGCAAGTGAGGAATCATGAGAGTAAAGTGTGTAAGGTAATTCTCCTGAAATGATACACCAAAAAATCATTCCAAGACTATAAATGTTTGAAGATTTTGTATGTATTCCTCCTTTAAGTATTTCTGGAGCAATGAATGGTATCGAACCAAATATTTTTGAACTTATTGATTGTCCTTGTTCATCTATCGATCGACACATTTCAATGTCGCTTATATAAATCTTTTGAGTTGATTGTGAAGGTTCGGAACTTGATTTGTTAAAAAGGATATTTCCAAGATGTAAATTTGTATGAACCAAGTTTGATTCATGAAGTATTTTGAGAGCCTGCACAAAATTACCAAACATTTCCTTCTTTTTTGCCCAAGATAATGATGAAGAAAATCTGTCAAGTTTGCTGGGGTCATTCAAGGATTTCATGTTGGCGTATTGTAAGACTAGCATATAATCTTGCGTCAATGGATCCTTTGTAATTCCATAACACTTTTGAATCGTCTCATCTATACACACATGATAATTCTTAATCTATGATGAAAAAAAAAAATAGGGAGGGATGATTAATTTCAAAATAATCAGGTCAAGAAGTGGCAAAATTATTAAAATACTCACACTATGTATGAATTCTTCAACCAAATGACCAGAATTAATAATTCGTTTCAACACAACGCATTCCGAAATATGCGAGTCGGGAGCAAAAAAATATTTTGGCACAAGAAATTTATCATGTTTCATCTCAGCCAATTCATCATGTTTGATCCTAGCGTAATAAACCTCGCTAATCCCTTCATTACCACCGATAAATAATATATTTTTGAATATATCATAATTAAACCAACGAAAATATCCATGTACTTCTTTTGCATTTAATTGGCTTTCTTGAATGAAATGATTTATTTCATCATCTTCACTCGTCCATGTGGAAAATCTTTCTAAGAAATATTTTGTTCTACAAACTTTACACCAATATTTATTAATTAATTGCTCTCCACACCTATTGCAGAACATCTTTATAATTGTTGATGAATAAGATTAATTTTTTTTTTAAAAAAAAAAGTTTTCAAAAATCAAGATATATTTATAGAAAAAAATTGGATCATCAGATAATTATTTAAGTTATTTAGGTTGTAATACTAGCCGAATTCGGAATTCTTTACAAGAATTTCGACAGTAAAGATTACAAAATTAAAAATATAGAAATTCTAATAATTCGGGTATTCTTAATAAATATATTGCGGATAGACTAATTGAATACGCATTTATATAATACTAACAATATAGGTTCGAGAATATGTATCATTGAGAATTCTTTTTTTTTTAATTGAATCATTACAAAAAGTTGTTACTTCATCATACATAATTTCGAGTTAGAGAAAGTAATGTTTAAATCTTCAAGTATTATTTAGCATGTGCGAATAAATTTGTTTCTATTGTGAGAAAAGTTATTGTTTAAATAAGATTTCGTCACTTGACTTTGACATTTCCTAATATAGCTTTATAATGGAAGCCGAATTTTGTACTATTTTAAGAAATCAAAAACTTATCAAATAAAACGTTAAAGAAAGAAATTACTTTTCGATTAAACAAAAAAGAATATCATTTAAGACAAATTGCTTTTAAACTATGTATACAGAAATGATGTTCTTTATACATTACATTCTATAAAAACATATTTGGATAAAAATGAATGTTTACGATCGGCTTGCTTAGTTTAAAACAGATATTACGTAAATTGCATGGACATAAAAATTTTATCGTAAATCTTTTAATTCATATATAAATGGTTTTAGTTCACAATTTTATCCCCCGATAAACTTTTTCATTTCAATAAAAATACACATATTACCATTATAAATTTATTTGTAATTTAATTTTGGCCTTTTTTTCTATTTATAAAAAAGGAAGTTTTTAAAGCTTACAAGTGAGGAGATACAAATTTTATTTTTTTTTTTTAAAAAAAAAGGTTAAAAAAATGATGAAAAGAGGATGAATGTACAGAGTTGATAAATGAACCTTTGAGCATATTTTAATATACATACAGTGTTCGCCTTACTTATATAAGTCATTATAGGTGAATAAATAAATCTTAAATGTTTTTTTTTTTTTTTGTTTTCTTATTTTTTTTTGTTTTTGATTCTGCATAGTGTTTGCTTTTATAATTTTTTTGGTGTTTTTGTTCATGTTTTTTTTTTTTTTTTCTAACAAAAATCTATAGATGTTCTTTCTATATGAGAAATTATGATTTTGATTATGATCTAAATGTACGAAACGATGCTTGATGTGTGAATAGTAAATTTCATCGAAGATTAAGGATAAGAAACAATTTCGATTTTTTTTTTTAAAAAGAATGTCAAGCCGTTTGAATCATAAGTGGAGGTGCTATGGATCTTCTTCGATGCATCATACTTGGTGGAGGAACATACGGTTCCTCGAATTCGTCATCGCTTTCGCTTTCACTTTCGCTGTCACATTCGGAAAATTCTTCGGGTGGATAATGTGTGTCATACTCTTCATATGTTATTTCTTCGACTAGATTTATTTTTTTATTTGCTGTGATGATAAAAAAAATGAAAGAACAATCGTAAATTCATTAGGCCTTATGTGCTAAAAAGTATTAAATCAAAAAAAAAACAAATACTTACCATTTAAGTAAGAAGTTAGCACAGGTTCCGCAGAATATGTTGAATTTGTAGGTATCGGTAAATTGGGGAAGAATAAGAAACGACTAGTATAAAAAGCAAATGGGTGAATATCCGGTGCAACCGGATATAACGTATTTGATATTCGTGACGCGCAGATCTTCTCAAATGCATCCACGTCATCGATCTCATCGGCCGTGTTCAGTGAATATTCGTCTAACCCAAGTAGGCGACGATGATATGCGTAGGGCGATGTTAATATATCCACTATTTCCTCAATATCGGGTCTTTTTGATGGATTTGCGTCCCAACATCGTAACATCAATTGTTCATAAAATAGTGGGGTTCCAGGCACAATTGTCTCTCGAAAACCGTGACAAATTTCTAAAGCTAACGAATGGTCATGTGGCCTATCAGAAAATGGAGGTTTCCCTGATGAAAGTTCCCACATTATAAATGCAAAACTATATATATCGGCCTTAGCGCTAAATGAACCTCCAGCCAATATTTCAGGAGCTATGAATGGTAAAGATCCATAGACCCCTCGTGTCTCTGATGAAATAGCGGGACCCGATAAACCAAAATCGGCGATATTACAACTATAAAACTTTAATATATTTCCGCTGTGCAGATTTTTATGATATGAACCATTCTTGTGTATATTTAATAGACCCATTGCTACATTGCATAACATTTCAGCAGCATCTTTCCATCGGAGCGTTGCCATGTTTCGTTGTACATAGTGACGCAGATCTCCGTCTTCTGCAAAGTTCATGACTACCATATATTCTCCAGTTTCTGGATGTTTTGTTACTCCATGACAATGTACAATATATCCGCACCCATCCAATTTGAGACTACCATGACGTTTAAACTAATAAATGTTTAGCAAATCCTAGTTAGAATGATAAATATATATATATAAATGTATTTTTATAAAAAAGAGTGAATTTTACCAACCTCGTCCAAGAATTCATCACCAAGGTCCTGTGAGTTCTTTAGGGATTTTAGAGCAACCACAAGAGGTTTTTCTAAAAAGACTTGTTTCGCACCATCCCATACTTGATCTTTCTTATTCTTCCAGGTAGCAGAAAAAACAGAACTATGTCCTCCTTTTGCTACAAATTTGACGTCGCTAAAATTTTCAAAAGGTATCCATTGCATATGAAAGCGAGGATCTCTAATGGATAAAAAAGAATTAATTAGCGATTAGGAGGTCAAAAAGAAATCCCACCGAGCAAATTACTCGGGAAGGCATTCCTTACAACAAAATTATATGAAAACAAATATTTGTTGTGAACTTACGGTGTCTCTAATTGGGTTTGTTGTATAAATTTGTCTAAGGTGTCATTTCCGCTCGTCCAAGCTCCAAATTCATTGATAAGTCGAAGCCTTTCTTCCCATTGCCAATCATCATCTGTTGAGTCAACATCCACACTTACATCATCTTCATGGTCGTCAAAAGATAGGTTATTTGAGATAAAACTAAAATCATATTTTTCAACCATTGTGACCATAGTTTGATATGTATTTTTTTTTTTAAATTTTTACAAATTATTTTTTTATTAATAAAAAAAAATTAAAAAATAAAGGTAAGGCTTTATGCTATTGAAACGATAATTTTAGATGTCAAAAAAAAAGTAGAAAGCTTTTCGTTGAAAAGAATAAAATAATTGAAAAAGTGTATATGTTTTTAAAAAAAATGGAAGAATGAATATTTGAACAATTTAATCGAAAAATTGAACAAAGGGGGTATTTATGATCAACAACCAAATTGTAATTCGTAAATTATTTTACTAAAATTCAGCCCTATTTACGGAATGACTGATTGGGTGATGTATTGACATGGAGTAGGACAATTAATTTGGATACACAAGCCAACAACAATCGAAAATTTTCTAATGGAGAACAAAGGTAAAAGAATGAATGCAATCCACGTGGCACAGTAAAATATTTGACATAAACCTCGTTTCTGTTATGCAGGTTGAACTAAAAATGAAGAAGAGTGGAACCTGCAACACATGAATATGACATAATCATTATTCCTTCGCATCGTAGATTATCCGAACCAACGAGCACTTCATTGACACCTTTTTTCACATTATTATAGCGGCAACTTTAAGTTTCTTTCTGCGAATCACCATTTTTTACACAAAAATCCCTTTACCACATACAAAAAGCAAGGTACATCTTCATGTGGTCAGGGTAAATGTTAGATGCCGCAAACATTTTATGAATTTAGGTTAAATAAATGCCAAAATTGGTTAAACCTGCTTCCAATTTTCATCAATTTCCCCAGGAATTGAACAACTGCATAATTCTCCCGCAAAAGTTCTATTTATAGATCTTTTGTTATGTTCACTGCATTTAATTAATCGACTTTTTAATATAAATTGAGACTTTATTCAGATGATATGTATGATATGTTGTTGGAATTAGGTCAACCCATTCTTTATGGTTTTTCGAAACTGTATTCCCATAGATGTTGGCTGATTATCTTCATTGTAAAACTGTAAAACAAGGTTCATAATCTTATATAGTTTAGAACTGTCAGCTGTCAAACTTGTCAAAAATGGTCAACCAACCGTCAACTCTGTTGACCGAGCATTCACTTTCTATTCGAAATTTCTATGCACGGAATGTGTCACGAAAAGATAATGTATGCAAACAATTATTACAAGCGAATCAAGAATCTGCACGCTGCACTACCCGAGTTGTTGGCGTTAACTAAAGTTAGAATTTTTTTTTTCTTTTTAGATCGTCAGAAATTTTTAGTAGTTGCGTAGATTTTACATATTTCTTTGTAATTTCAAGAAATTTTAACCGTCTATAGGCTACAAAGGTAAAAGTTATATCTAATTTTTTTTTTTTTTTCGGGTCTTTTTTATAGCTGGGTAACTTGACAACTTTCTTTGTGAAAAACATTATAATTTTTTTTTTAAAAAAAAAAATTACTTTATTGTAACCTTTATTATTTACCCCGATTTTTTTTTTCGTCATTGTTAAAAAAATCGCAACAATTGTTCATTGTTATTAGGATTGATTGAATAATGGGTTTTTATTAATCTATTTTATTATAGGTTCAAATATTAAAAGAGGATTTGCAATATAAAATTATTTCTGGTAAGATGGGTATCATTGATGTTGTTCAACTTACTAAATAAAGGTTATCGTGCTAGGCTTTCACAATATAACCATTCTATATCATTTTAGTTTTATTCTTCCAGTAATAAAATTACAAAATATGGATAAGGAGGAACAACAGACTAGATTGGAACAAAGGTTGGCAAATATTACAAAGAATATCAGAACTGGAGTATGTTTTAATGAGAACGTTAAGAGATTTTTTGATATCATATTTATCATTTTTGATTAAAAGTTCTAAATATCGTAGATCATTGTTTTATTCAAATAGAGTCCAACTCCTAGTTCGCGCGGAAGGATTGATGAACTTGAAAGTCGAAATTTTACTCTTGAAGAGGAGGTAGAATACTTACCTTTTTTTTATTTTTATTTTTTGATTTTATTTTGATTTTTATTTTTATTTTTAATTCATTTTATTTAGATTAATAATATATTTTTTCTTACTAGGTTAAAGATCTTAGAATTCAATTAAACGGAAAGCAAAATGAAATCAGTAAAATTCAAGAATTACTAAACAAGAGAACCGGTGAATATATATTGATTAGATTTAATAACTTATTTATAGTGATTTTTAACTTACATTCAAATTTTAGTTGATTTGGAAAAGACAAAGAATGAATATGATGAGAAAATGAAAAAAATGAGGGGTAAAATTACTTAAATTTATTTATTTTATTTTATTTTAAAATTACTCAAATATTTTATGCAATATATAGGCATTTTTAATGGTGCTAATAAAACCTTGATGGAGTTAAGGCAATCAAATGCAGCAAAAGATTTAGAGATAGAACAACTTAAAGCAACTATGGAAAGCATGGAAAAAAAGCATGAAGAAACAACAAACGTTGTAGATGAAAATCAAAGTTCGTGATAAAGATTTATTATAGAAATATTGATAGTTTATTTTTGATCATTGCTTATATTTTTATCCTTTGATTGTTCTAGAGTCAATGGAGAAATTGACTACAGAATTGCATAGTCAGTCGGCGATGTATAACGCACAAATAGAGCAATTGGTAATTTTAAATCTTTGAATTTATATACAGTAAATTTCACTTATGCTAAGTGTTTATGAATATTTATTAGGAATCCAAACTTAGACAATCAAACCAACAAGTTACTCAAGTAAAAGCAGAGTTTCAACAATACAAAATAAGAGCTCATGCATTACTTGAACAAAGGAATTCGAATAATGAGAGTGATGTTTCAAATGTGGATACTTTAGAATTAGTAGCTTCAAATAACAAATTGGTATCTGATCTAAGGTTGGATTAAAGTTATTAAATGAACAATGTTTAATAAGATTATTAAAAAATATTTTTATTTAAGAAAAATTATTTTTATTTTTCATTTTTTTTTTAGCTTTAAAACTTCAGAATTGAAGCATGCTCAGGATAAACTTAGAACTACTGAAAGAGATCGTAAACGAGCATGTGAACTTAACGCACAACTTGAAAAGGAATTTGAAAAAGCACAAAGAGCGGCAAAAGAAAACTCAGAGACCGTAAAATCTATTCAGAAACAAATGGATAATTTACAAGAAGAAAATGAACATTTAAAAGCAGGTTTTTGAAATTTTTTATATAATCTAGGCACTGTTTCATTATTTTGATATGAAAGTTTTATTATTCTAATTAAATATTTAATTAATTTATTTAGCACTCAAAGAGACTGAAGCTCGTTATTTAGCTAATGTTAAAGATTTCGATAATAGACTTACAAAGGCAATTGATGCAAAAGAGAAAAGTCTCATACAAAAGCAAGAGGAAAATGAGGCCTTACAAAAAATTTCAGAGGTGGTATATTAAATATGCTGAATAGATTTTTTTTTAGTTCAAATTTTTATTAAGATCTTTGGATTTTGATCTCTATAGCAACTTGGTGAGGAATTATCACAGCTAAGGTCAGAATTATCTAGCCGTCATGAACATATTGAGGAACTTCAAAAACAGCTTGCTAGTAAAATACCGTCAGCATCAGTGGTTGTAAGGAATGCTATTAGAAATGATCATAGCCGTTCGTCATCTCCTTCTTCAGTAACAAGTCGTACTAGTGGTAATTACAGTAAGTAATGTTAATTTAAGTTTTTCTATATCTACATTAACGTTATTATACTAACAAGGTTTTTTTTTTAGATACATTATCCGATCTTTTAGCGGATATGGAAGAACGCACATCCAATGTATCTGAAAAAGACAGAGACAAGGATAATTTATTGAAATTGCATCATATGGCCGAAATGCTGAATGATAGTGAGGCACATGTTCAGAGATTATTAGAACAAGAAAAGGTAAAGGCCATCTTGATGTTGTGTCGAAATTTATTAATTGTTTTCTAACGCAACCATTTTTTTTAAGATATTGAAAGAGGAGCTTCGTAAGTTAGATAGGTTAGAAAAACGGCAAGACTTAAGTGTAGAATATTTGAAGAATGTCGTTCTCAAATTCTTTGAATCAAATCCGGCCGATCGTGAGCCTTTGGTTCCTGTAATATCAACAATATTACAATTAAGTCCAGATGAAGTACAGAGTTTAAAAGAAAATGCAGTCGATGCAAATTCTAATCCGGTTGTATTAAGTTTTGGAGTTTTATAAGCTATATCTTTAATAATTTTAGGTGGACAGGTAATGATGATAGTGTTAATCATATTTTATTTGATTTTTAATTTTGAATTTTGAATTTGAAATAACAAACACGAAAAATATCCGATAATTTAATTCCGAAAAAGGGAAACTCTATAGGTGATCATGTATATAATTAATAATTAATTACCATTTGAATACTATAATTCATTATAGTATTAATTTATTAGAAAAAATGGTTAAAAGGATATTATTTAGTATAAGAATTTACAATATATTGGTATATTAAACTGATTTGATAAATTTTAATACATTATTAGAATTAGTAATCTTTCTGCTAATGATTTAGGTGAAACACTCTTTTGTGATAATTAAATAGTTCGGAGTTCTTTGAGCCTTAGTAGATGATGATAATCCATAAACTAAAAAATTCTCTGAATTTAATGATGGGAATTGAGGTATTTCTTCTTGTTCATTTATAATCTACTACAGTTTCAAGATTAGTGAATAATTAATCCACACAAAACAGTTTGGAATTGTTAAGAATCATCCTATCCAATATCTAAATGAAAATTTTAGTTTAATTAGATACCATTTAAAATAAAAAATAAAAATTTTTTTTATATTCAGTACTAATATTAAAAAGTAAAAGTAAGAATAAGTCGAAATCAATACAACAAACTAAAAATGAAACTTCAAAATATATTTTCCGAAAATCTAGTATCTAGATATTGTGCCCAAATAAGGAAACAGATTAACCGTACGACTATGCGCATCAGTTACAGTAAATTCAAATAACAATATAAATCCAAAAATTTGCGTATTAGTGAAGAATCTCCCTTAGTCTAGTGTTTTTTGAAACAAACTTCCCAAAAACTTTTTTTTTCAAACCTATCTTATAAACAAATGTCCACTTTTTTTCGTATTACTCTAAACGATACTCACGCTTACTAATTAATTCTATAAAATTTCGTATTCTGGTTATATAACTTTAGCGTCTCCTCATGCCACGACTAATCCTACAACAGTTGCGTCTCCTCGTTCTCGTCCTACGACAATCACACAACTGCGGCTCAACAAATGAACAACACAATATTAAGTTTAGGTTTTATAAAAAAAAGATAAATATTTAAAGAAATGAATCTCGCTTAACTATTATTATATAGAACGGATGTAATTATATTATTTCTTTCTTTGTTTTTATTAATAAATCTAAAATTGTTATCTTGCTTTTCTGTATTCCTCTTTTAGTAGCTAATAAAGCTTTTTCTTGTGCTATTGATTCATTTGCGTAATTCATGAATAAAATCAATTGCTGTGTAATTTGAATTGAAAAGTCCTTCTCGTTTTTATTTTGCCAGTCGGAATTTGTAATAATATTCTTGCTTTTAATATTTGAAGGAAATTTGCAATTTTTTTGATTGAAGGTAGTTTCTTTTTTCCTGCTTCTGATATTGCGTTTTTATACAATCAATAAAATCATAGGCTAAATTCAACATTTAACGATACAATGAATTAAAATTTCTTTTATTTTAATAAAATTTTATTATATTGATTAAAAAAAATCTGCTTTAAATTCAGGCAGTCATGGAAAATTAAAAGAGTCATTAATATTTTTTTTTTAAAAAAAAAGATCTTTGGTTAAAATATAATAAAATGATATCATTTAAGGTCATCTAAGGTCATTTAAGGTTATTTGAGGTCGTATGAAGCCCATTTTAAAGCCATTGTCAACACTGAATCAAAGAGATCAAATCAAATTTCAAATTAACACGTTATAAAATTTATAAATAATTCAGATGATTATATCTAAAATATATTTTTTTATAAATAATGGTAAAAAAAGGAATTAAAATATTTTACAAAAATTTAAATTGTATATATATACTGTATAATCATTTTATAATTCGATTTAATTAATAACTTTTTCAAGTAATTTTTTAAATCTGAAAAATATAATCATATAAAAGATTAACTATATATATTTTAGTAATCAAAACCATGTATATTATTTCTTAAAATTTTGAATTATAAAAGTACATTAGACTTTGAGAAATAATTACATAATTTTTTAAAATGATTATTTTTTTAAAATATTAATTATATGCATAAATTAAATATTTAAAAAACTTACTTTTCAATCACCAGTCATATTGGGATGTTGCATTACGGGTTAGTAACTCAATAAACCATCTAATAACACGATAATCTCTGCAAACTGGTTAAATTTTACATCCCATTACAAAATAGAGGTAGTCTAATGAGAATATCAAGGGCAAGTAATATTTCCTCATCAATATCCAGAGAAACCAGAATACCATCGGTTCATTGAAGATGTACGCATACTTGTATCTGAAGAATCGGCGCTAGATATTTTGGTAGTCGGATTCAAAACTTTTATGATGCAAAGTGAAATGATGAATGCTACAAAAATCAGATGAGTCAGTGAGGTATTAATTATTTTCGGTTTTAAATTACAAGATAAATAACGGAATAAATACGTAGAGCATTTTGCAAAAAAAAAACCTGCCATCATAAGGAAAGTAGACGATCGACCACAACACGGATGGCGTAAAATTCAAATTCCATAATAGGTAAGAATCTTTTCAAAATAATTATACTTGAAAAAAATATACAATTATTTATTTATCAATTCGCATAAAGAAAAAATTCTTATCATCATCTACATTTTTTTAACCATAGAAACAAAAGATTTCCATCCCGGTAAACTATTAATAATCTCCGAAAAATCCAATCCACTTTCATTATTATCGTTTACGTTATCACTAGATTCTAAAAAATTACTTTTTTCTTTTTCTCGAGTGCCTTCAATGTTAGCATTTGGAATTTCTAGCTCTTTTGGAGCTAATGTAGTATTCATATAAAATGGTGATTCAGAAATAGCTTCGTTTTGTGTATTTTCCGGGATTTGTGGTATAACAGGATTAAATTTTGCTGATTTTGAAATGTTGATATGATCTGGTTCCATAGAACCATTAATAGTTGAATTAAATTTTTGAAGAAATTCATCATTTGTAAAATCCTTTTCAGAACTTGTTTGAGATAAATTTGCAAAAATTCCTCCAAATTTTCTTTCAGCTTTGTTAACTTGATCATCTTGAAAATCAGAGAAAATTAGAATTCTTTAAATTATATTAATTATTAATTCAGATGATTCTATCTTACCATTTACCCAGCTTGAGGATGTTCTTTGATAGCATTTACCTATGTTTTTATTTGTGAAATTTGACCCGTTAAAACTTGACATCAATTCTTCCTGATCCGAATCCGAATCCGAATCCCCTACATCTTCTAATTTTGATCTCGATATAAAATTGTTGTCCTCTTCAGTAGTTCTAAAGCATTCAGCATTAATTGCTGAACTGTCATTATGATCAATTTTTGATAAATCGTCTTTAATATTTTGTTGGTAATCATCTACATGATCTAAAGATGTCATTTGATTGACATCAACTGTTGTTGTGTCGTTCTTAACGTCTAAAAATATAAAAAGTCATCAATGTATATTCAAATATCGATGATATAAATTATAAATCATTTATCAATAATCAACCTTGCCCTATTTTCAAATCTTCATTTTTACATTGTTTTTGCTCATTGATTTCAAATTCATTGTCACTAATGAATTCATTTTTTTCACTCTCCGGAGTTAAGCGAACCAATATTTTTTCCCAATCCTCTTCCGTATAAACGATATGTTGAGATATTAAACTTGCATCTTCTTCACGAGTTTTGATCATATTATCCATTCCATTATCATTTTTCCTGAAAAATGATCCCAAGACACTTCCAAAATATCCTGACTCGTCATTTTGATGATTGATCTCATTTGAATTCTCCGATCTATCAACACGACTCGCCATATCATTAATAGATTGCTCCTGTTTCTTTAATCTACGTTCCCAATTAATTAAATCTGATCTCTTATCTACTAAACATTGTGCAACCTCCAGCGCAATTTCTAACCGCTTTTCCTTCCTAGTTAATTGTACTTCAACTCTTTTAAACCCTTCAATAGCTTTTTGAAGTTGCCTCAAAAGAGCTTCAGAAGAATTACTTGTAGCATCAAAGTCGTTAGATGGCCGATCCAGAGATAGACTAATAAAAATTGTTTAACATTTAGTAATAGGTAATATAACTTGGAGTATAATTTTAATAAAAGAAATGAATTCACATATAATAAACCTTAAAGCATCAATTATATCTCTCGTATGTTTTCCTGTTATAGTATTTAACAGCTCTCTAATATGTTTTTTGCCATTTTTCATCTTCTTGCCATTCACCAAGAATACTTCATACTTTTCAATTAAATCAGCAACTATTTTTTGCATAGATTCCAAAGTTCGTTGATGACGCTCTAATGAGATATTAGCCCGAGATTCTATTTTCTTTTTTGTTGACCGAATCTTTGATAATAAATCTAGTAATTTCTTTGAACTATCATTAGTTGTGTCATCATCATCAGATGAAGTGTCTTCAGAACTTGAATTACCTTCATCTGTATCATTTGATGGAATTTGTGAGAAACTTTCCACATTTTTGTTTTTTTCAGGGTTGTTAAATTCTTCGGAATGTTCTAACCAGTTCTGAACTTTTGCAATTGATTGAGGAACATAGTTTTGTCTTGATAATGTCTCATGCAAATGTAAAGACTGTGTTGGATTTTCTAAAAAGGGATTTGATATTGAATTTCCTTCCTGTATATTTTTCGGTAATTTAGGTTGATTAGATGAAAACTTCTGATCTAATGATCGTGGGAAAAGATCTAGTTGATTCGATTGTTGTTCTGTGTTAGATTGAAGATTGGTCTTCAATTCTACAGAAATTAGAGGTTTCGGTTGAAATGATTGTTGAATAGTTTGTAGTGTTGGCTGAGAATCGTTCAGTAAAAACAACGCTTTTTGATCCCGTAACGATTTGTTCTGTAAGTTTGGGGCCCGTGAACCAATAGATCCTGCTAGCTCAGCTTCATTCACTTTAGGATGTGTTAAAATTGCTGCTCCATCATTAACAAATTGTTGGTGTGCTTCATTTTCATCAATAGCAGGCTGTGATATATATCTTTCTTTCCAAATCTGGTTAAAAGATAGTTCAGATGCTAAAGCGTTTGAAACATTCCCTTGATAATTATAAGATTTATTGGTGTTTAAAGTCCCACGTGATTGATCATTTTCTTTTGACATTAAAAGAAAATCACTCCATCCGATATTATCTGGTGTCAAATTTTCCCAGTATTCTACATTTTCATCATCTTGTTCTTCCGAAACATTCATTGAAAGATTTCTTGATTCTCTTGCAATCTCCGCCATTCTTTCTCTTCTTTTATGTTTTCTGATCTCTTTATATTCATCATCTATAGTGTCTTCATTAGGCATTGTCTCCCGAATTTTGGCTTCCTGCAGTGCAAGATGATTTTCTTTCCTTTGTTTTTGTTTAATTTCCACTCTTCTATTCGTCTCTTCTTTGATTACTTGTTTTCTTATTAATTCAAATTCTTGCTTACGTCTAGCTTTTTCTTGAAGTTTTGCTTTGTATTTCAAGTATGAAAGATTTTGTGAACCATGTTTCTTCGACTTTGGTATAATCTCTTCGTTTTCTTGTAAACATTCAAAATTGTATACTCCTCTCGTATTATCATCTGTGATAATAGGTAACTGTAATTGAGACCTTGGTAACCGATATAATGGTTGTTTATTAGTGTCAAAATTCTCTTGATTTTTTGCATAATCATTCATTTGAAAAGAACTCCCGTGATTCACGTTAAATTCTTGATCATCATCACTATCCTTACAATCTTGTATTATAACATCTTTATTTTTCTTTGGAGCATTATGTTTAATTCTCAATCTTTCCTGAATTTTAATCAATATATTAACATCATTTACATTTTCCAAACATTGTGAAAATAAAAGTGATTGCTGCTGATTCTGCTTCTTACGTTGTTGTTCCTTATCTAAACCGTTTAATTTATTTAATCTTTCTTTACGTCTACCCTTCTTTATTATTGTAACAAGATTTGTTATGTCATGGTTATCAGGATAATGGGAACCTAAAGTTTTAAATTTTGCTAAAGCACATTCTTCCAATCCTTCATTTTCTAATGTACTTATTGATGGTGAACGAGATATTTCAATAGTTCCTAAAATTTCATTTTCACTCTCACTTTCATTTGATGGTTGTGACATACGAGTACTATTTGATGTACCAAATAACGAATCTTTAATTTTTTTTTCAGAATAACGTTTCTGGCTTTGTTGTTGCTGCACAGACATGAAACAGTAATATATATCTCTCTCTAACAAAACTAATGAACTAAAGAATCTTTTAAAACGGGAAATGGAACAAACTGTAAAATAAAAAATAAGATAAATATTTGAAAATATTACAACCAAAAAGAGAAAAATGAGAAAAAATGAGCCGCGTAAAATCTGATGACTTTTAACGATAAATCATGTGAAATAATGATCCGGGCGAAATTAGGGCTTTAAAGTTAAAACGAACACGAAACTTTAATTCGACAAAGTAGCATCCGCAGTAAGCACATGATACAAAGGTGTAATAAAATGGAGTGACAAAAGTTAAAAGGACAACTCCGAATTCTTTGAAATTGTACAAACTATCTTTGCTTTTTGAATCAAGTAAGTAAAATTACTATCAAAAAGACGAGAAAATTAGAACTTTAAATTATACAGTATTGTAAAATGCCGAGTGAGCTTCTTTCTATTATATTTTCCGGCTTTTAATGAGAGCCGATATATATTGTTTTGTGTATTTTGTTTGTATTTTTCGGTTATAAGTACACAATTTATTAAATAAATTATTTATTTATTTTAATTTTAGGCGTTGATCTTCTTTTACCTTTAGGTGAGCTATTGTCCGTTCAACAGCAACCCATTCCTAAAATAAAATCCCTCAAAGGAATAGCTAATCACCGTTGTTATCATGACTTATCAACCCACGATGGTAAAATCAAATCCACTCAGAAACAAACGAATCATAGGAACAATTATCAACCTTTGAGACTGACAGAGGCTCAAAAAATCAGAAGTGATGCTACTAGAATCAATAAATCGTTAAACGTTCTTCCAACCAAAGCAAGTCCTTTAAAGTTTATAGACATTTATTATTCAAACAACAATTGTTATATCTTGAAAATTTATAATGATTTTGCATTAATGGCGATGAAGAATTTCAACAAGGATCAATTTATTACTAAATTCACAGGAAGTGGGATACAATGTGTGCAATTTATTGAAAGAAACACTTTAGCCAATGAATTATATATAGAGTTTTGTTCTGAAAGGTCTTTAAGCCCTTCTGAAATGACCGTATTCATTAGCAGAAAGGAGAATCCTAATTGTTACATAATTAAGACTTTTGATTCGGGACAAGTCATTTTAAGCGTTTATGCCAAGAGTGATGTTGATGTAGGAGAAGAACTTTCAATTGGAACAATTTGGTCAAGTATAAATTCGGGACCTTGTATCAATGGATTAATTAACAGTCGAAGAGATTGGTTTAAGGATTTGACATTAACTGATATTAAAAATGACATTTACCAAAATATTTCAATTTATTTGAACACAGAGGAAAGATATTATATGAATAACGATCCCGATCTTTTAGTAGAAACTGCTACATTAGAAAATGAAATTCTGGAACATTTTCTTGGTTATCGGTATAACCGAGTTTCAATTGATGATTTGGTAGAAGTGACGATTAAATTATTTAAATTAAATTTTAATGATAAAGAATTCATTAAATACACAATATCGTGTTTAAATAATCATGTTAGTATTAGCCAAAAAGTATCTATTTTATTCAATACTTGCAGACTATTTATGCTTTGGTGGAATGATATCAAAGAGTTAACAATAGCATCTAAATCAGAAAGGTTTGCGGTTTGTTGGTCTTTATCATTCAATGGAATGATGGAAGTATATATGAATGCTGAAGCATGGGCAAAAAATTTAGCAATTTCTTTTGATAAATTTAGTGAATATCTTTGGCAATGCTTAGAAGCTATTGGGTGGGAAACCGTAACTACTGTTACTTCTTATAATTATTTTCTTTTTCAATTATCTAATACTTATGGTATTTAAAATAACATTTTAGTATCATTTTTATTATTTATAATTTCATAATTATTTTTTTTTTAAAATATTATGTTTTTTATTATATTTTAATTAATTTAGAAATTATTTATCGTTATCATTTACTTACAATTTAATTAAATATTTTAGATTATAAAAATGATTAGGTAAAAGAAAGATTATACATTATAAAATACATATTAGATTATAATAAAATAATCAAACATTTCTATTATAATTCATTTTTAATATTATCAAAATTAAACAACATTATAGAATGATTTATAATTATTAATATAAATTTTAATATTTTAAATAATTAATAACAATTAAATTTCTAATTACATTTAAATAAATTTATAAATAATATTATTCATATAGTTTTAAATATTTTGAATTTTCTATATTACTAAATTTTCTTTTTAATATTTAATATTTTTAATAATAAATTTGAGAATTTATATTATTTACTTTCTATATTTCCTATAAATAATCTGTATAAAAAAAGTATACAGAAACAATACATTTAAAAAATATTTAATAAATGTAAATAATAGTATAATAAACTGAATTTATACTGTATATTTATTCATTAAATTATATATAATTTTGGTTAAATTTTACACATTTAAACATTAAATTGCATATATAATTTTAGTTGCAATTTTCATTAATCATTAAAATTTATATGTTTATTATTAAATTTATTAAAAAAAAAATTAAAAATATATCTATTTTTATTCTATAATATTAATTAATTGATTATATTAAATAAGAGTTTTACTATTTAAATTAAAATTAAAATATATAATATAAAACAATTATCTGATTTTGTATTATCAAGAGAATTAATTTTTTGATTTCTTGTTTTTTTCTACTAAATTATTATTTTACTATATTATTTTATATATATAATATTTTAAGATTTAATATTAAAAATAAATATAACTATTACTTTTTTAAAAGCAACTTTAGTAATAATAATATATAGTAATTTGTGGTGGTGATAATAATGGTAATAACTTTAGTAAATTTAACAAAATTCCAACTTAGTAATAATAATTGTAGCAAATATAGTATTAGTAATAATAATTAGGATTCTGTAATTTAATTTAATATTCAAATATTCATTGAAAATCAAATAAAATATTAAATTTAAATTTATATTTGATTGAATTCAGTTAAATTCAAATTAAATAATGATTTATTTGATTAAATCTAAATTAATGTTTAATTTGATTTGATCAAATTTAAATCAAATATTCAAATATTTAATTTGATTTGAATCAATTAGTAAAGCTATTTTTAAATTTTCAAAGGTTTTTTACTAAGAAAACTATAGTAAAAAATGTCTTTATAACTTCAAATATTTATTACTAAAAAAATCAAAGTAAAAATGTCTTTGTAATTTTAAGGATATTTTTTACTAAGAAAATATAGTAAAATCATCATTATATCTTTAAAAATATTATTTTACTAAGAAACTATAATAAAAATATCTTTGTATTTCAGAAATATCATTTTATTAATAAAACTTTTACTAATAAAACTATAATAAAAATGTTTCTACAGCTTTAGTAATATTATTTTATAAATAACATAATTAAATTATTAAATATTCAAATAATCAAAATAATCAAATATAAAATAAAAAAAATTAGTTATAATTATCAAAATAACCAAAATTTATTTAATTATATTATAAAACTGCTTTTATAACTTCAATGATATTATTTACTAAGAAAATCTAATAAAAATACATTTATAGTTTCAGAGATTATTTTTATTTAAAAAATTAATAAAAAATATTATTAAAGTTTCAGAAACATTTTTACTAAAAATCTAATAAAAATGCTTTGCAGTTTGAAAATGTTTTTACTAAGAAATAACTTATAAAATGTTTTAACAGCTTTAAAAATATTTTTACTAAGAAATATATTATAAAAATACTTCTGTAATTTATAAGTATTTTTATTTATAAAATAATCTAAAACTATAAAGATGATTATTACTAAGTTTTTTTAGTAAAACTAAAGTTATAGTGTTATTTTACTAAGTTTTTCATAGTAAAAAAATTACCTTTAAAACTGCATAAGATTTTTTATTAACTTACTTTATAAATTTACTTTAAAATTTTTTCATGTATATTACTAATAATTTTCATAATTAAAACTTTAAAATAACTTTATTTTAATATTTAATTATATAAATTAAAAATTTTTATATTTATTTTAATTTTATTTGATAAAATTTAATTTGATTTGATTTGATTTAATTCAATTCAATTTTAAGAAACTCTAGTAATAATAATAATAATAGAAATAATTTAGTAGCAGAAACTTTAATAGTAGTAATAACTTTAATGATATTAGTAAATATACCTTTCTAAATATTTTTAAGAATTTTAAATTTTAAGATAATTGATATTAAAATATTTGTTTATAATAAATATTTTACCTAAACTTCTAATTCCTAAACTTAATTAAGTTAAATCAAGTTTTAAATTTAAAAAAATAATTATTTTAAAGATTTTAAAAATGTTTTTAAATTTTGAAGCTATATTAAAATATATTTTAAATATTATCATTAGGCAATAACAGCTATAATATTAGTAAAAATAATAATATTAGTAATGTTTGTAATGATATTCTTTTCTATAATATTATAAAATAAATAAAAACAATAAATTAAATTTATATATTTTGTCTTTTATTATTTTAAAGCAAAAATAATACAATAATTCAAAGTTTCATTATAAAATTAATAAAATATTAATAATAATGAAAATATTGAAATAGAAAGAAAAGAAGAAGAATTATTATTTAAAAAATAACAAATTAAATAAAATAATAAAGATTTAATTAATTAATTAAAAATTCCTACTTTTTTTTATTTTTTTTATAGAAATTAATTATTATTATATCATTAATATTATTATAATATTCTTTCTTTCTTTATAAATATTATAATCTCATTGATATTATATATATTTTATTTAATTAATCAACTTATTATTCTAACTTGAATTTTTAATATTATCTTAACTGCTAAATAATAAAATACTTTATACTATATATCTTTTTATTACTTTTAATAGAAAACTTATACTTTAATTATACTTGAAATAATAAATTTCTTAATTAAGTATATATATAATACATAATTATAATAATTAATTACCATTTTTTAAAAATTAATCTTATAGTAAACTATTGATATAACAAATTTTAGGATCTGGATATCAACTTCTAATAATGAATTTTTTAAAGAATTTAATTGGCTAGTTCACTATAGTAAGATAATTTTAATATATTTGATTTAAAAATTCGCTATATCAAGGATTCGCTATATTAAGGTTTGACTATATATAATTAACTATGAATTATAAAATTAAAATAGATAATTTTCTTTTATAGAATATAAATTATATAAATTATATAAATATTTTTAATATATAGTATAAATATATAATAATAATTCTATAATATTAAAGAATACTATTTCTAGTTCAACATTACACAGAATTCCAGGTAATTAATTATAATAGAGATTAAAGTTTGGGTAAGATTTCTATTTTACTTGACAAGTGACTCAAATGATCAAATAATAAAAATAAGTGATATAAATTTAAAAGATTTAAATGGTATGCATAAATTATAGGAAATACTAATTTTAATAATACAACTTCTCTTAAAAAATAAAAAGCATTAAGAAGTGATTATTTGAGAGCTTTGCAGTAGAAAGGAAGGAAACTCTAAAAAAATTTTTTTTTGAGTTAATGAACTTATTTTACTAAAAAAATCATAATTGGCTTAGAAAATAAAATTTTAATTTTTTTAGAGTTTTCTTCCTTTCTACTGCAAAGCTCCTATTTAGTTAAAGAAAATTTTAAAGAAAATATTCTTTTAACTGAACAAAAAATTTAAAAACTTATTAAAAAGTTAGATGTTTTAATTGCTCATATATATTTTCAATAGTGTATGTATAATAATATATATTACATTTTATTATTTTTTTAATAAAATTTTATATAGTTTTACAATATTATTAATATTATTGATTCAAATATAATAAATCTTTAGTATCATTTAGAATATTATTATTAAATAAAAATGAAAATATTTTAATAAAGCAATGAACTTTTCAATAAATGAATTTAAAGAAATTAGAACTAGTTTGATTATTACAAACTATCATCTAAAAATTAAAACTAAATATAATTCAATTATAAAAAAACTAGTTTTAACTGATTAATCAGTTATATTTTATTTTAATGTATTATTTAACAAAGTAAAAGTGCATTACTTATTAATTTAAATTATAAACTCACTATGTGAATATAACTTAACCAATTATTAATAATTTTTATGCTTTATACTGATATGTTATTAATTATAATTTTGATTTAGAAAAAATAAGTATAAAAAGTCAATTTTCTGACACCAATAATTTTCAAATTAAACTTATCAAACTAATCTTAGGTAGGTAAAATTTTTATTTATGATAGTGATACAATAATATATTATAAAGGTATAGATAAATTTATTAAATAAAACTGGTTAATCACATACAATTAGTTATAATAAAACTGGATAATCAGTTTATTAAATTTTTAACCCAGTTATAAATTTAAACTGATTAAAATCAGTTATAAATCTGATTATAATAGCCAATTCAAACCTCTAAATAAGTTTAAATTGTTATAAAACTAATAAATACAGTTTGTACTAATTATTAAAAAAGTCAAAAAAAAGTAAAATGTAAATTTTGTATTATCTAAAAAGAGTAAACTGGTTTATTAACTATCAAATATTACATAAGTAATGAATCAATTACTAATAATAATGAATGAAATATTGAAATAATTATTATTTGTAATATATATTTAATTTTATATTTTAACAATGTAAACTAATATTAATATGTATTTATATTATATAATAAACAAGAATATATAGGGTAAAATTTACTTATATGCATTTAAAAATTGTAAAATATAGGCTAATAAATATATTCTATCAATAATAGTATGAATATAGAGTTTTTTTTAATATAAAATAGGTCTTTAAAGAGAATTTATAGTTTGGTAATAAGAATGTAAACCTATAAAGGTCATTCAATATTTACAAGGTTATTTTTTAGCAGAAATTTTAAGATCTGAAATGTGCATTAACAGGAATAGTTAAAGAATCTATAAATGTCAAAAAACAAATTTAGTATAATAATATTATTATACTATATACTATAAAATTTTGAATAAATAAAAAATAATAAATTTATTTATTTCAGATAGTTTATTGAAGTCTTAAAATCACAATACATATATTTATTTAAACAGTTTTATAATAAATAATATTGTTTTATTATAATAAATGTAATGTAAATTTTATTTCTATAATGTTAATTGGTAATTAAATATTATTTTTATTTTTAAATTATTATTTTTTTAAATATTATAAACTAGCATTATATTAATAAATAAATTTTAAATTATAAAAATTTTTTAATAATTATATAGTAACAATTTTAAATTATGTAGAAAATTTATTTTTATAAAATTAATAATAAAAATTTTAATTTATTAGGTTCAACTATATAATATATTAAAATGTTAATGTATCCTTTACTCTTATTTTTTAATTTAATTAACATAAAATTATTATAGATGAATAATATATATTTATTTTATAATTAAATAAAGAATGAATTTTATTTAATATATATTAAGGAACAGGAATCATTGCTAAGTCTAAAGCTTATGTAATAGAATTAATAATCATATATTTTCTTAATTTTTGAGAAGTAGAAATCAAGACACTAAGTATTATAATATATTATATATAGTTTTATGTTTCACTTCAGACTAATAATTTGATTTAATTAAATAAAATAATATAATTTATAACTCTATTATATAATTATTTAATATTATATACATATTAAGAAGTTTAATTAATTCATCATTAATTACATCTGATTAACTATTAATAATTTTATCAAAAAAATGTTCTTTACTTACTAATTAAAATTATTGGTATTTCAATTTGGTTAGTTCAAATAATTAACAATTTGCATACATTTAAATGGTTTAATTTAACTGAATTATTATATTTATGTTTATATATATTTGATTTATATACTATTTTTAACTTAATTATTCGCTAAAATAATATTAAAAAATTTTGCATGAATTATATTTATAACAAATTTAAATTGTTTTATATTTTCTTATTTTTCTCTAGAAAATAAGTTATTATAAGAATAATATATTGTAAATATATTAATAATCTTTTTGATTATTTTTGAAATATTTAATTCCAAATTTCTACTAAATTGAATTAATTTAAATTTTAACTATACTGAGTTATTATTTTCAAAATCTTTTATTATATAATTTTCAACAAAAGATCATAATCAATATAAGCAAATGCATTCAGTGAGGTGAGAGAGTGGCAAGACAATATTTTTGTAAGATAATGATCATTGTTAACATTAATTTTAAGATTGGTTTTTGGTTAATTTCTTTTTAAGATACCAATTTTCCAACTTTTAGTGTTGATTTACTGATTATAAATACACCTTCCATTGTTTTCAAATTAAATTTTCATATTAATACAATCAGCAGTTAACAAATCTTTTAGTATTTTAATAATAATTTTATAACTACTTTTATAGTGTAAATAGTACTATTAAAAATTTCGTGATCATGTAATATGCAATTATTTATATTCTATTTTGATTTATTTTATTATTTTAGGTGTAAAATTATATTTATTATATACTTTCTATCATATTCTTTATGTATAATACTAGTCTAATATTATGTGATTGTAAAATTTTGTGATATATTATGCTATTGACTTACTGTATAATTAGATCTTTTATTCAATTTTGATATATTGTAACTAGTCAAATGACTCATATCACACAGGTTTTTTATATACTGCTCAGCATACTTTACAAAATTTCATGAATGTTACATAATTGGCTAATACAGTACAGATAATTGCATAATATTAATAATATATATGAAGATAACAAAAGTAGAGTAAATACTCATATCTAATATTAAATTTATTATTTTAGATAACTGTTTTATTATATATTAAAGTATTAATCTTGAAAACTTTATATTTGTTAAAAAAATAATACAAAGTCAAAATTATAAGTTATTAATTTTTTGAATAATTTTTGCTAGTTTTAATATATTTCTGTTAAAATGCATTTATTAAATATTATAAATATAATTTTTATTTTAATACTGTATTACAAGTTAACGATCTTTATCGCAAGGATGATATTATTTATAGCTTAAATCAAATCTTTTTTTTAGTAGTAAACCAATATGAGAAAGAGTTGAAAGAAAGTAACAATTTTACTTGACAAAAAGAGCATTCTAATGAATTTCATGTTAACAATGAAATTTTTTTTTGTCTTTTTTGTTACTATTCCATTGAATGGAATTATAAATCAATAATAAACAATCCTTGTAATATTTAACAAACAAAATCTTTATGAAATAAAAGATATAAGAAACTCTTTAAGCTTCATTTTTAGCAAATGAAATAAAAGAAAGTAATTGAAGAATTAATTAAAGCATTTACTAGTGCTAATATTTTTTTAAAAAATATGACAATTTGTTATATTTTTTAAAAATATTTACATGAAAGAGGAGCAATTTCACAAGCTATAACATTATGATAACTTTATTTACCTCTAGTATTTACAAGATATTTTGAAAATTTAATTTCAATTTTTATAAGAAAACCTGTAACTATTATAACAGATAAAATCACAGATGATTATTCTAGAAGTGTAATAAATACACCTTTTTCTTACAAAAACTATATAAAATTAGTTTTAGTTGATTTTTTAATCCAAATTAATAATACAACAATTGGTTAAAATTGTATCAATATTATTATAATCTTTCAAATTCTTTTACCTTTTTCTTGGGTCTTTGTCTTCATATATGAAGAAATGTTTTAGAGAAGTTTTGAAGTCTTTAATATTACAACTTATTCATATTTTATGTTGCAAACATATTATAAATTTAATTAGGTAAGTAAAAATTTAATACTTTATATTTATATATATTTTTTATTATTTTCTAATTAATAATATTATTTTTATATTTAGTGATACATGAAGAATATTTCTTCATTTTGAACTTATTAAAACCTTATTTCAAAAAAAATTAAAGATTATTTGGTTCATTTTTCTGCTTATAAAAATAGATATTTAAATTATTTGAGATTAAATAGAATTATATCATCTAGAAAAATTCCTCTTCTAGTAAAAACTTGTTGGAATACTTAATTTGAGATAGTTTTTATATAAAATAGTATTTCAATATTGGAAAGATTATTTTAATGAAGAAAACCAAAAAATAAAACCTTTAAAGCAATTACTATTCTCTTTAATTCTCAAACTAAATATAGACTTATTCAAATTTATATTTCTTTTATACAATATTTGCAAAATAATTTGTTAAAACCTTGACTTTTATAAATACAAAACAAACCTGTTTTTCCTTATATTAAAAGTAGTTTTCCATTAACTACTTATATTGAAAACAATCAGTAATAAATTAGAAGTTTAAATTAAATCACTTGGTTTTAATCCAAATGATTTTTATTCAATTTTTTGTGATGCTTTTGAAAGTTCTTATATCAAATATTATTCATATTTCCTAATACTCTGGATGAGCCCTTTTTAAAGCATGTCAAATTTTTAATTCTTCTTTTTTTTTACTTCACTCAACTTAAGAAAAAATATTTGTCATTATAATGAAATTGTTGAATTACAAAACTCAAGTAATAAATTAGTTATTGATCGGGAAATATATTGTGAATATTGTGATTTTGATTATATTTCTTCAAAAGAAACTGATTTAAATGAATATTGGTTAGAATTAGAATAATATTTACCATTACTTTCAAAAATTGCTTTGGATTATATATGGCTTTCAATATCAAGTTGTTCTGTGAAGCAGAGTTTTTCTATGTATAGATAATGATTGTCAAAATTTGTCACTTGATTCATTAAAAAATTTATTATAATAGTTCTATAAAAAATAGATAGCATAATTTTGCATAATTGGAAATTTTAGTGTATAATTTATGCATAATTGCAAAAAAAAATTATACGTATTAAAATGCATATTTTATTCTTTACTGTTATATTATTTTTCTAAAAGAAATGAAGCTCTAGTCACTAAAAGATTAAGATGAACAAATGTAATCACAAGAAAATTGTTCATTTAACATAAATTTTATAAGAAATTGATTGAAAATAAAATTTATAAATTCTTGTTTAAGTTTATTTTAAAATCAATTTTATTATTTATTACTTTTTATATTCAATTTATATTATATAAAATATAAAAAAAAAATAATCATTATATTTAATTAAATAAATTAATTCACATTTAACACTCTATTTAGATCTGCTTTTCAATTGAATATGTAAATTTATCTTTATTACACATTTTGTCATTTTGCCACTCTGCATAATAAAATATTAAAATAATTAAAAAAAGGCCTAACTTAGGAAATAAAACTCCTATATTTTTAATGAGTATATAAGAGCTATGTGTTATATGAATACCTTTCGTATACTTTTATAAGTAATACATTTTCTTATGATTTTGCAGTTTTCATAATAATTAAACAGGTTGGATTGGGAATAACATTCATAAAAATGCAAAGTAAAAAAGTATTATATATTTAATTTTTATTTTATTTGGAATTTTGTAATAGGTATCAAAGCTATATATTCTTACATGACTAAATTCATCTAGCTAAGTTTCATTTTAATAAATTTCTTTAAAGCTGAAGATATAATTCTAATATTTTCAGTTTGTATTTCTAAAAAGTTAATAAAGTTTAATATATTATTTGGAAGGATAATGTTATATAGAATTATACATCGCAATATAAAATATATATTCTCCTATTTTTCATATAGGAGGTGATATCAATTTTGTTTATTAATGTAAACATAACGATACTTTGCGATTTGGAAGAATATATATATCAATTTAATAATTTGTAATAAAAAATTTAGAATTTTAATTAATTAAATTTACAAGAATCATCCAATTAGACAGTTTGTATGTACTAGATAAAATTATACTAATTATACTAACTGTACTAATCATTATACTAATACTATACTTCTCAATCTTACGATCAAAAGTACAAATGCTAAAAATAAACATAAAAATAAAATAAATTAAAAGTTTTCATATTTAGTAAAAAGTATGACAATTTTAAAAAATTATTATTTATAAAAAAATCAACAATAATTTGAATATAAAATGATTAGAAACATTTATTCAATCAATATCAAATATTTTAAATAATTTTAGAATATAATGACCTCTTTTAGTAATTTCATTATTAAAGAATTTCGTAGAAATCAAATGTTATCTGTTATTAAATCTGTAGTATCATCTGTCAGATCTACATAATTTATTTAATTTTGTAGATATATTAATGAAAATATTAATATTAATAGGTTGAAGGTGTGATCTATGCTACGCTGATTAACTATAACCAATCATGTGATTTAAATTGGTTGGCTGATCTGACTGATATGACAAATTGGACAAATCTGACAAATATGACATATTGGTCATATTTGACCGATCTACCAGATTTATTATATTT